>JAGFPH010025401.1:0-10890 GCA_018207615.1 Philaenus spumarius
TTTAGTTGTTTTAGGCTAATGTAGTGAAATGGAAACAACTTTGCCAGTGGGCAAAATTATTTTATTTTCAAGAGACGCTTGGTACTAAGCATATACAATATTATTGCAGCCCTTTTCCATTAGATTCAAACAATCTAAATAATTATTTTTACATGTCGTGTGTAGTAATCAGTAAGAACAATACAGTTGTAATATAAATTTTTATATCTCGTATGATTAATTTACTAAGCAACTAAATCGACCAAAAACTTAATTCTGGCTATTCTAAACGTTTTTAAATACAATTTTAAGTATACGTGATTTACATAAAATGCGTTTAAATATATTTTAAAAGTTAAATTACAATAATAGAATCGATTAAACAAAGATTATTAGAACTCATTTGTATAAGATACGTTTTGTAATGTATTTCTTTCAAATGCAATGCCCCGATTAATTTACAGAAAACGATATAAGATAATACTATACTATAATATTGTTATTATTTGTTTAAACAAACTTCATTGATAATAAACCAAAACAGTTCTTAGCAATTGATATTTTTAGAGTTATAATTAAGTTGCTTAGATACAGAAAATGGAAATTTTTTAGTTATATGGGAGGAGGACAGGTCTACTTAAGGCTTTAGGTTTAGTTAATTAATATAACGTGGAAAATTAATTTAAAACAATAGTAAAATCTATAATTAAGTATTTAAAACAGTATTTAAACTTGCAAAATATACACACCACATAACATATTTTAATACTTTAAAATTATTATAATGTACCTTTAGATCTTTGTTGGAATATTATCACAACATGTAAACTGAAATTAGCATAACATCGGCTAGAAGCGTGTTTGCAATGATGACTTTAAGCTACACTGAACACGGTCTTGGCTGAAAGCCAATGCTTTATCTCTGTCTTAATATACTAAGTGAAAACATACTATGTCTACGTAAAGTTTAAGAATCGTCAACAAGAGTAATGATTGTTTTAATAAATTTGCCATTCAACCAAATTTGTGCAATGCATAATGAAGATATATTTCTCATTTTAAGTAACTGGTGAACACTGAACACCTATATTATATTCCATATATTCCTATAAAATATTTATAATACAAAAAATTCTATAATTATTAAAATAGTTTAAAGTTTAAATTTGAAATTTCGCTAGCTATTGAAAAGTGTAACGTTAATAAAACAAAAATGATTTTTTTTAATTCAGTTTTATTTTATAAATCTGATGTGATTATAGTAATAAATCAAATTAATATTTATTTTATTAGTATGGGAATATTTCACTAAATTAAATATTTATTATTATTCATATATAGCCTAATTAGTTCTGCGAATGAGGAAAAGTTGGCACAGGTACTTACTGATCTGTTGGGAAATTGTATTCTTGTTCTTTAGTTAAACAATCACGCTTTGTTATAATCGTTTGCTTTCTCACCGTACAACAAAAAATATTTTATATATCTTGGAAGGTCTATATGTGAGAAGTTGACCAACAAAATCAAATTGAAATTAGTTTTATGTTTATGGTTCGTTTATGGAGATTATATTCCAACCAAATACAAGAGATTAAATTCTCTAATTTTTGATTACCGAAAGGAATAATATAAATTTAATTTATAAAATAGACAAAATAATTTATTATTTTAAGAATAGTTATATTTTCTGAAGAAACTGTACAGCTGATTTTTTAAACTTGTTCATTAACAAACTGCTTGTTTTGTTTTATTGGTACAAAAGAAATACAGTGTGTAATGTCTATGTTGCCGTCTTATGTGTCATTATATCTACAAAATGTACTAATATGTACTGTAACATCTTCCTAATGTATAGAACGTATACTAAAAATAAAGACGTTTTAGAAACTTAATACATAGTTATTTGAAAATGGATTGGTAAAGGTGGTAAGGGCGTGAAAGGCGCAAGTCAAGCATCAAATAAGAGAAACCAAACTTAAAATTTTTTAGTTATGGTAAGTTTTTTTATACCATGTACAAAACTAACGAAATAGTAACATATTTTGTAAATAGAAACTTATATTATTTCACTCTAAAATATAGAGATTTTAATTTGTACATGAACTGGCATTATTATCCTCTGTTGATGTTGTCATTTTAAAATGTATCATGTATCATGATTTGACTTATAATTAAATTTGCATATTTCGTTTTTTAAAAGTCTACATTGTTGTTATTTATTGAGTTAAAGACTATTTGAGTTTTAACAAATAAATATATTTTGCGTAATCAATCATAAAAGCTAGTTTTATTCTGTTAATTAAATAAATAAAATCATTTAGTAAGGAATTATATTTTTAGGTAAAATATAATTTTAACAACTGATTTTTGTTACCACTTGTATACTAGTTTTTGTTACTATTCTATAAAACTATCGTACTTAAATGACACCATGGACAGAGCGTAAACAAGTAAAAAACCTTAACAGTTCAATGATTCTATCAAATAATTTCCGTTTTGTTAGACAAGAATGCAGCACTTCTAAAAGAATTTCACTGTATGAACTAGAAACAATGTCGTTCAACACTTAACTTAGCAGATAATTTATAAATTCCATGTAAACTATTTCTTACGAAATACTTTTTGTATTGAGCTTTGAGTTTAGGAAAACATAGTGCAGTTGAATTGAAAGTACATTTTTTACTATATAAATAAAAAACAGAACACAGTTTCTCATAAAAAACGTTTAATATTCAAACGCGTTTCGATGACCAGGTCATCATCATCAGTGATGGTTACAAACTTATAACTAAATTGTTAACATGGTTCTTAACTATATATAGGCAGAGTCTTATTAGGAGGGGTCGTCTAAACATATAACGTATAACCAATGGGAGAACAGTAACTTAATGATTGTAATGGGGATAGTGACTAAAGGGGAAAAACGTGAATATATATAAAAGGATAACAAAATAACATATATATTAGTTAGAAACATACAGAGAAACTGTGTTATAGTTATGAGAAACTGTGTTCTGTTTTTTATTTATAGAGTGTTATTTCTCATAAGTCCAGTTCAAGTTTAAATTTTATTACATTTTTTAATTAGACATTTTATTTAGTTGTATAATTATTTAATGGACTTATGGCACCTTTAAGATCTTTAATTCTTATATTTAAATAGATTTCTCCCTTTGTTCATTTATGAGTGGTTGAGTAGTTTTTCGTTCCAGTTCTTTTGTTCTTTGTGTTTAAAATCTGATTTTGGAGTTATATTAAAGAGCAAAATAATTTTATATTAAAGTCTGTACAAATTTATTCAATCCCACCAACACATACTTTTTTTACATAACAATTATGTACGATACTTTCTTCTAATTAAAACAAAAATTTCCAGTTTTACATTCTGATGTGTCACAGATATATTTGAAAACAAAGGTATTTGAAATATTTATTATATAAAATTAATATTAAAATTAAATTATGTTATACAATTTCAGTGCAGGGCAAGTTCATATTCCGACAAAGGAAAGTTACGTTCCTATGGTTAATGCAAAAAACTTTCATTGTATACCCCAGCGAACAATAAACAATGTGCTAGAGTACCTTCTTTGTGAAAATGATAAAATATAATGAGAAAACCCCACCCTAAATATAAACAATCAGGAGATGTAGTTTAAACAAAGGCAACCTAAAGAAATTTATCGCGTCAACAATAAACATTGTTCAATCAAATCAATTAGACGTAAAAACGAGAATGGTTTAATGCAGAAAATATAAATCCATTAATACGTTATACAAGATATCCTGTCAAAAAATGTATAGTTTTATTTAATAGGCAATATTACTAATGAAATCATTTCAAGATCAAATGTTAAGTGATAAATAAAAAAAAACGTATAAAAAGTACAATTAGGATTCAAAAGAAAAGTCGATCTTAATATTGAATGAGAGTAATTTGTCCACAAATTGAGTATACAAAGTGTTCTACATATAAACATAGAGTACGCAAACATTTATGTAAGTAATCTATCGATTTTTATGCTTTATGACACAGATCTCAAAATATGTTAATTATATACAAGAACTAAAATAATTTCAAAAGTCAAATAAATGAAACCAACAAATTATAGCCTAATAACTGTAAAAAAACAAATTCAGTGAAATAATAAATCATAACTCAAGTCAAGAAACACTTTATATAAAAGTAGCTGCAATGTTATCCAAGCAATGAAAAAGAGTAGACATATCTGAGACTAAAGACAAAATGTAATTAAAACTAAAAGTTATACAAAATTGTATCAATAAGTCATTAGAAAACTATTGGATTGTGTATAGTTTCTAAGATATTGTAAATTGTGTAATTAAGTAGAAGATTCTAAAGGTGCATATTTAAATGTATATATAAATTTAGACATAATAAAGAATGGTTCTCTAAAAACTTAAACCACTACAGGTTTATGTCGGAATTTAGAAATTATATTATGTTTATACGATACAATTTTCAAGTTTATAATGTCATAAGCTTTGTAATTATATTATTATTATTAATTTGTATGTCTATTTTTTAAAAGTCATGTCGCTAATGTGATCTATATTGTGTAGTCTCTGTAATTATTAAACATATTTATCTAATTTAAATATGACGCAGATTGATTTGAACTATCGAATCTGGTATAATTACCCCATTATTGATCATTAACTTAAATAAAAGATGGGGACAATATAGGTCCAGTATTGTATTTGTATCCATATCCGATTGCTATTATATATAAAATTATTATTTAGTACTTGCCTTAGCATTCCTTTTATAAGTTTTACCTCTCGTTTACAGCTGTTTCACCTTTTCATTTTCAGGCATCATCAGAAACGATTACAAACACATTTATCACAGTCACACTTAATAACAGAGATTAATTTGGTTTGTTTGTGTTTGCCTTACTGGACTGGAATTATATTAATATAAATACCTTTTTGGAGTTTCTGCTCGCAGTCCTTTTTGGTCACAGTTTAAAAGATGACGCGTTTCGCCTATTTTTCAGGCATTTTCGAATCACACTAATTCAAAGTTTTTTTTAGCATATATACAATGCTCGTCAATTACTAAAAAACACACTAACACATTTAAAACATATGTACATAAAACACAAATAGTCCGTTACATTCATTTGAACGTAGCCGCACACGTGCACGCCGGCCGGTTCTTGTGTCGCTACTAATAATTATCTTGGTGGACGGGGTACAGTCGTGGTTGGGGGGAGGTCTGATCTGATTATGATGTCGAAAATTGCGTTGGACTGGAAGTGAGTTTTTTCATTTAACAATAATGTTGGGTCGGTTATGTTGGCTTTGTATATATGATATTCTTCCATGACGTTCATTTTTGGTCCTTTGGAAGATTTGCACAATATCTCCATGTTATTCTGGATGTTGGTGTAAGTATGACCCGTTTCCAACAGGTGTTCAGCGAATTTGGAGTAGACCGCGTTAGATTTGTTGCTCGGAAGGTGTTCCTTGAACCGAGTTTTGAACGCACGTCCAGTTTGGCCTATATAATGCATGTTGCAATTGTAAATTGTTGCAATGCATAAATTCTGTTAATCACATTCTTGACAAAAAACAGAAAAGATATATCAAAATGATCAACCCTTCCGCCCCAAAATTGCGATCACTACCAAAACTGCATAAAAGCGGCGCACCCATCAGACCCTTAGTAAATTTTACCAGCGCACCCACATATAAATTATCCAAAACTTTGGACAAAATAATTAGAAATAGCTTTACCTTCGAGCGAAATTACTCCTTAATAAACAACTTAGACCTTATCCATAAATTACAAAATGTGAACATAGATTCGAATACCACCCTTGTATCGTTCGACATAACCAATCTTTACACCAATGTCCCAATAACTGAAACTTTGGAAATCCTAAAGAACAATATAAAAAAGCACAACACCATGGACACTGAGGCGTTAATTGAACTAATAGCCCTACTAACAACATGTTTGAACCAAAATTATTTTGAATTCAACGACAAACACTACATCCAAACTAAAGGACTGGCTATGGGATCCCCACTATCTGGAATCTTAGCCGAAGTATTCCTCAATCACATTGAACAGGAATTCATCATGAACAAATCTAACCCATATTGTAACAACATCACCCTTTACCATAGATATGTTGATGACACCTTTTGCATCTTCAAAGGAACAAAAAGACAAATTGATATGTTCAAGAACTATTTAAATAAACTAAATCCATCTCTCAAATTCACCAACGAAGTTGAAATTAATAATAGCCTCAACTTTCTAGATATAAGCATTTCCAAAGTGGATACCAAACTTGCCTTCAAAATTTACAGAAAACCCACAACAACTGACCACACAATACACGCTTCTTCTAACCACCCTCATAACCATAAATTATCAGCATACAATAGCCTAGTACACAGAGCACTAAACGTGCCCATGAGCAAATCCGATTTCAATCACGAAGTTAGAATAATAAAGCAGATTGCAATATCGAACGGATATGATCATGCAACAATAGACCAAATTATAAAAAGACAACAGGGGAAAAAAATAATAGCTAAAGACAAACCAAAATACATCAGCATTGAATACCACGGACTAATGGATAACGTCGCGCAGAGAGTATTCCGTAAACAAGGATATACACTAGCTTATAAAACCGGCAATAATTTAAAAAAGGCACTCAGACCAAAACCCAAAATAGAATGCCCATATAATGGAAGTGGGATTTATAATTTAACGTGTAACAATTGCAACATGCATTATATAGGCCAAACTGGACGTGCGTTCAAAACTCGGTTCAAGGAACACCTTCCGAGCAACAAATCTAACGCGGTCCACTCCAAATTCGCTGAACACCTGTTGGAAACGGGTCATACTTACACCAACATCCAGAATAACATGGAGATATTGTGCAAATCTTCCAAAGGACCAAAAATGAACGTCATGGAAGAATATCATATATACAAAGCCAACATAACCGACCCAACATTATTGTTAAATGAAAAAACTCACTTCCAGTCCAACGCAATTTTCGACATCATAATCAGATCAGACCTCCCCCCAACCACGACTGTACCCCGTCCACCAAGATAATTATTAGTAGCGACACAAGAACCGGCCGGCGTGCACGTGTGCGGCTACGTTCAAATGAATGTAACGGACTATTTGTGTTTTATGTACATATGTTTTAAATGTGTTAGTGTGTTTTTTAGTAATTGACGAGCATTGTATATATGCTAAAAAAAAACTTTGAATTAGTGTGATTCGAAAATGCCTGAAAAATAGGCGAAACGCGTCATCTTTTAAACTGTGACCAAAAAGGACTGCGAGCAGAAACTCCAAAAAGGTATTTATATTAATTAATTTGGTGTTTAAACCATACATAAATCTAACATAATAAATAAAAAACACAAAACGACACTTGATAAAACATGTGAGAGACTTGTTAAGTTTATTAATGTCACAGTGACTATCATCAAATCTCTCGCAACACAAACTAAAAGATATGTTCAAACTGACAGTCAGTAGCAGCGTGGGAGAGGCATCTTATCTATTAAATCAAATATTATGTTTGCTTGGAATTGTGTTTGGTCATTTAATAATTTATCTTTATCCTTTTTGCAGCTATTATAAGTATGGTAGGCCTCCAGAGTGTTCAATTTATGCCCCTTACTGCAACAATTCAATATTTCCAAATGTGTTTCTATATTAGTATAAGAATGATCCTCATTAATCAGAAGTTCAGCGAACAATATAGGCGCCAAATTTATAATAATTAAATAAACCTCTACTATTTAGTGTGACTGATGTCATATAAGTAATAATAATTAGGCTACAAAACTGTATACTTTGGCAGTTAACGACAGTTAAATGTCTTTACACTCACATTTTAACCACTGTCCAACCTGAGTACCTAATCTATAGATTTATTTCGTTTTATTTTATATTTTTGGTGATGTTTACAGAAACTTTCGAAATTAACTTTTTAATATTTTAGTTTTTATGTTTGGTTTTAGCGGTGTAATCAAGTACCTTTGTTCAGTACTCTGCAACAAACAACGGGACACCCTTTATAAATACAGTACAATTTAAAAATAGAATTCTTTTGTGATGTAAGTAGTGTAAACTTCCAAAGAACGAGAAAACGAGACCAGTGTAGTCGTTCTGCTAGCGACTTGATTGAAGGGAATTTCATTCATAAAATATCCTTTGACGAATAAAAGGAAATAAATCTGAACAATCTTTTCTTCAACGGTACATTCTGCAACGGACAGACTGAAAGATGTAAGTAGGCAAAGCAGATTATATCCTTTGAATACAATCAACGCTCTCTTTGCAGTTCATAGCAAACTAAAGCAACGAAGTATAATTTAATAAAATGATTGTTTGACATTAACACAAAGGTTGTTATTTTTGGATTGAAAATATTAGTAGTATATCATGATACCTGGGCACAGCTTCTGATTGGTCCAAAACAAAGTAGAGGGGGTAAAAGTAGGCGGAGCCAAGCCCCTGATTGGTTGAGAAGATGGCCCCACATGCCCCTTCTCCCACTTAAGCCCCACCCACTTTGTCCCACCTTAACTCACTCCATCTAATCCCCTTCTCCCACCTAAGCCCTCTCCACCTAGCCCCACTTGCCCCTTCTCCCACCTAAGCCCTCTCCACATAGTCCCACTTGCACCTTCTCCCACCTAAGCCCACTTGCCCCTTCTCCCATCTAAGCCCTCTCCACCTAGCCCTACTTGCACCTTCTCCCACCTAAGCCCCACGCACCTAGCCCCACTTGCTCCCTTCTCCCACCTAAGCCCCACCTTTACCCACCTAGTCCCCACTCGGCCTACCTCTCCAAACCCCACGAAGCCCCCCTATCCCTAGCTCAATTAAATAGCTTAACCAATCCCCACGATGCCCCCTCTCCCTAACTTAACCAAGCCTCCAATAGGTTAACCAAGCCCATCGTCATCTAGGTTAGATCCTGTCCCCACTACATCGGTTTCCTACTCTTTAGGATAGGTTTGTATATTGAGTAATAATGTGAAAACAGTTAATGTATACATTATACTTTTAAAGTGTACAATGTTTAAAAATAAATTTGGAGTCTATTCACTATCCAACGTCTGCAGAGAGGGCAGCGTAGTACCTGCATAATACAACTTCCACAAAACACATGACCACAGGGCATAGAGGCTGTATTTCGAGTCTCCGTGAGGCAGACTGGGCAAGGTAATCGAGTAGAAGATGAGGTATCGATGTAGTCCATTCCAGATCTCGGACAGCATTCTTAAACTGGTTGTAGAGCTGTTTTCGTTACCCTCAACGGCGGTAAATGATCTATACTTCTATTATAACCATCATTTCGCATTGATTCGATGCATTACGGATTGTGTAAAACTGATCATATAATTAACTTGCAACGAATTTTGACAATAAATAATAATGTGTTATAGTGTTTAAGTAAATCATATTATCTAGGAGTTTGATTCAGACAGCTGAATCCTTCATCCCCACCCCAAGTGGATTTTCAGTGTCTTGAAATAATAATAAACATTTCAATTTTAGCGTGACTGAATAACCGTTGCATGCGTTCAGCCTTTTCGTTGTTGATAATATATTGATCATATTATCTAGCGACTTTGGATAGATTACCTCCCCACCGCTGACTGTCTAACCTATCCAATCGCGTTGTTATAGTAAATACTTACCGCCAAATATGTATATAACTTGCAAATCTTTCGACTTAGTGTACGAGCCATATATATACAAATTCTATTGTAAAATTCTAATATAGTAGTAAATGCATATAGCAAATTATATTATCTATGACCATGGTTTGTGTGAGGCTTATTATAGAGCCTTCTAAAATACTCAAACCTGTAGTTCGTAGGTGTTCAACGTAGTATTAATATGGGTATTAATTTGCTGACTCGTCTCATTCTTGACTACTTCACGTGCCGATCTTTCCAACTTAAGGTCTTATAAGAAAATCATATTGAGATGGTGAGATACTTGACCGTCTAAAATTATCCTCAAATCTGTGTATAACATATTATTAATATTTAGTCCTACATACGTGTTCTAAAATTCTCAAAACTGTCTGTACTATATAACACGTTATTAAATTTCACCTATGCTAATTTATTTGTGTGTATCTAACACTTTACTCCTATATACAGGACCTTCTAAAATACTCACACCTGTGTTTTTTTAATGTTTAACACAATAATAACATGGACCCTTATGGGCCTACTTCTGAGATGCGTTGCTGACTTGAACGGTCTCTCTTCCGTTTTGTACTCATTAAAACAGGTAGTGAGGTTTATAAAAATATTACTGCAAGGTATTTACAGCAGGTAAATTATTATAATTATTAAAAAGCTGCAATAATGAAGTTACAGGTACATAGTATTCCTAAATATTACCTCAGAGGTGAAAAAGGTTGTTACCACACCAACAAAATAAACAATTATTATTTCAATGAATCTTCTTCGTAATTTAGGTAGGATGTACGAAGAGAGGAAAAATTTTCAACTTTTAAAGAAAGTAACTTTTTTTCTTAAAAGACAAATTATATATTTTTAGAGGGTACATTCGCATGATGTAAGACTATAAATGTGCACACATTGTTTGTTTTATGTATTGACCATGGATGACAAAACTGATATTATTTAAAACTTAGTCTGACTCAGAAGGTCAACAGGTTTCTACAACTGCATATTCTTCATACTTCCTTTGTATTGTCCTTTGGCTTATGTAACGATTAATGCGTAGAAACTGTTAAACAACTGCAAAGTAAATTTATTTAGATTTAAATATATGTAAAAATTACTATATAAAGGATTCCATGGTAAATTCGTTAATTTGTCTATTATAGTAGGACTTTTTGTTTGTTT
>JAGFPH010025402.1:0-10890 GCA_018207615.1 Philaenus spumarius
CTATAGCCTAAATTCAACTTGCTATTCGTCACTAAAATAATCGAAATAATAGAAATACTGAGGAGCTGATTCAACTTAAGTCTCCCTCCAATGCAACCAGTGCTGCGAACCACGGTAGGTTTTGATAAATCGTGATTTAGTAACTTTGACCCCCCAAAACCACCCCTAAAATTTCGAATTTTCGGAAACCCTTTCTTAGTGCGCGTCTAGAGCCTATAAAGAGTATTAGTGCCAAATGTCATGTTTGTAGGCCTCGTAGTTTTGGAGAAACTGTGATGAGTCAGTGAATCAATGAGTTAATATTATTTGGCTTTTATAAGTATAGGTAAAACAGTTGATTTGGATAAAATACTGGACATAATTTTTGGATAAGACTACAATAAACCAAAAACGACATAACTCTCCTGCAACTCTCAACGAAATAACAAAAAAACAACAGTACCTAATAAACGTATCAAATCTACACTATAGTCACTTTAAAAAGCATATCCACAAAGGCACGTTACTTCTACCAAACTGATCAATAGTTTGACTCAAGTTTACAAGCCCGTCTTATCCGTAATCATTTGTTATTGTTGTTTTCCTGCCGAGGCATTCTATTGATAGGATTGTTGATGTCTCTGTTAACAGACTTCACACGACAGATTGTTTCCAAAGTTCAGAACCATAATTATTTATTAACGGCACCTGCTGTTTTCATTATTCAATCATATTATTTTAATGTTTGAGTATTTTGCTTTTAAACTCTGTTTGAATTACTGTAATTCATATATGGTTTCCTATTGTAGTACAACATTAACTTAAATGACTTTTAATCACGTTTTATATATTTCCTTTTGCATTTTTGTAATAAGTTTTTTTTTATACAAATTTATCGTTATAAAAAGCATCACAGATAACTCAAACACACTTATATGATCATGTGTTTTGTTAAGTACAGAAAGTAATCAAATCTACTTTAGTGCCTTACGAGGGTCGCGAGGAAAGTTGATGCAACCCGCATGACAAAACGTGATGTTTCTAGTTGTGGTAATAGAATGATTATCCACACAACAACATCAACACCATTCTTTAAGTCTATGCGGAATGTGCCAAACTTATTCCAGAATATGCCTGGCACGTGCTCAGGTAAAGTGAACGTCCGCGCTCACAAAGCGCCTGGCATATGTCCGAAGAATATTCCTAGAATGTGCGCAGAACATGCTTTGCATATCCTGGGCATGTTTTATGACTTCAATATGAGCTACGCACATTATATGCACGTGATAGGCATGTGCGGCACTTCTGTAGGACCTGCCTAGTTTATACTGGGCACATTCATTATCTCAATATTATTTTTGCATATTCTACACATATTTGGGCACATTTTACTACCTCAATATGAGCTACACACATTCTATGCACATACTGGGCACATGCTACACTTATATAGAAGATGCTTAGTATATTCTGGGTACATCCATTATCTCATTATGCATCGTGCATTTTCTACACACATGCTACACATACGCCTACCATATGATCTCAATGTGATCTACCTGTATACCTATTCTACGCACATGTTAGGCATGTGCAACACTTCTATATATAACATGTCTACCATATTCTGGAAAAATTCGTTACCTCAATTGCATTATAAACATTCTGCAGACCGTCTTAGAGACAGTTGTATTAGGCTATATAAAACACAATGATTCAAAAGTTATTATTCAAAGTAAATTAGGCTCTTTAGATATGAAAAAAACATACATCTTAGCAAATCAACAATAATTTGATTAAATTACTTCAAAGAATGAAACAAATAATACATCTCCCAGTTATTGATGGTTTTGATGATAGTGTATTATAATAATCTGGTGTAAACACATAAAAAAACACACTTTTCCGAAACTGTTTAGACTTATTTATTATTATTAATGTATTACAAAATGTATGTACAAGAAGAATTAAATCATGATAATTTTTAAATCATTTTTTTTAATCATCAGTAGGATCATAACAGGGAAACGTCTTTGTTCTTGAATTGGTCCAGGTTTCCTGCAACAAAATATTAATTGTTTCACAAACAGTATCTTTAATCAATGAAATTAATATAGTTATGAATTAAATGTTGTATAATTCAATACTATTTCATTTTAAAATAGGAATTATACTAGAAACCACGACCAAATTATTTTAAAATTAATAAAATATTAATAATAATGTACCTAACTAATTCTACCTTGTATCCGTCGTGTGACTTCATTCAGCGAATGTCTAAGACATGTTTCGAAACATATGATTCATTATCAGATATTAAAACATTCACATTACATATAACACAAAAACATTTAACTCACAATACAACACACACAACTGTGATGTGTAATTCGGGTAAACGTCTACTTTATATCGCGGTCGAACGAGTACGGTAACATTCTCCGTAAACTAAACATAACGCTCTCCTCTATATGGACACTATAGAGAAATTTGAAATATACAAAGCCTTTAAACATAACAACACCAATTGCTTAAAGACCAGCTACAGTTTCATTTCAACATATATACGGTTCAGCAGATAAGAATATCTGACTCTAATCAACTGAACACTGATTTAGTCAGTAGTCGTTCAACAGCGATATAAAGTAGACGTCTACCCGAATTACATGTCACAGTTGTGCGTTTTGTATTGCGAGTTAAAGGTTTTTGTGTTATATGTAATGTAAATGTTTTAATATCTGACAGTGAAACGCATGTTTCGAACCACGTCTTAGACATAAGCAGAACGAAGACACACGACGGATACAAAGTCAAATTAGTTATCTATTTGTGATTTGGATACTTATACAATGAGTTCAAAATAATAATATTCTAATGTTTGCTTATATAATGTTACGAAGCGAAATTAAGGTTTGCAGAAAGTATTTGTAATAAAATTATGATATTAATATTGTCCAATAAACCTAAGGTTTACAAATCAGTACGTAGAAATATTTGATGCAATATCAAGACAATTTATAAAATAAAGTCGAGTAAACACTGTCGAAGTTGGTGAAAATGATTATTCTTATAAAAACGAAGAGACCTTTTCTGAGAATATTACAACGAACTAGGCCTAACTAAATCCAAATTAAGTAACAATGTGTATGAGATGATCACGTTCTGTAGTTCTCAATTTCTTTAATTATTATAGAACATCTAACTTACTGCTTATTTGATAAATCGGTTGCATTATTGAAAGGAATTATTAATACAAGGCTAGCTATAGTGCAAGGAATTACTTTTGTACCGTTCCATATAATACAATTATTCTTATTCTGAGCTTTGCAACTCTACAAACTTACTGTAACAACAAGAAAACAAAAGACACAATGAGATCAGCAATTCTGCCTGCACGTGCAGGTAGATGCCTGCTCTTTGTATCAATGAATTTTGTGCAAAGTGTAATTAAGTTTTATGCTATCCATATCAAAAGTTGAATCTGCCTAACGAACACCAGTTTATGGCACTAACTTAATAGATGCCGTAGCCTATAAGTTATTTAACTATCAACTTACATTTCTTCCTTCATCTCCTTAGCCTTAAGCAGCCATTGTTTTGTAGGGGCTAAAACATCTTCACCTGTTGCATTCGGGTTGTGGTTTCTTACAATATCTAAACAAAAAAACATGGATTATAATACAATTGAAAAGATACATTTGAATAATCACATAAAATGGTGAATAAGCTAATAAATGTTGCAAAATCAATATATGTTTTAAAATGCTAATATTAAAGTTATTATGTTATATTATATAGGCTTAATGTAACATAATTAAAATGATTTTTAGTAACAGCCTGACACATATCATTTTTAATAAAATGAATAATAAGCCCCGTGAAAAATCACATAAAAAATTTAAATTTACTATGTCATACATTTACTAAATCTTGGTATTAGTGTTAGTGGCCATAATTTAGTGGCCTACCCCTTCCATTTAACGATTTTTCTGGCAAAAGGACGTATGTTATTTGAGTGAATAATTTAAAACAGACCAGGAAGTAAGGCCTAACATACTGCGGGTGCTCATTCATTGTCACTTACTGACAAGAACAAAATACCATTATTAAAGAAACTAGTATACATTCAGCTGAACAGTGTTGCCAAATGTAGAGATTTTGTTTATCTCTCGAAAATCGAGAAAAATAATGGGCATTTATAGATAGATTTGAAATAAAAAAGCATAAAGCAAAGTTTCTAAAAATCTATATTTTACATAGTTTTTTGTGAATTATTTTTTAGAAAAGATTAAAATAACCGTTTTTGGGGAAAATTCGCAAAAAAAGAAAGAATTAATTAAAAATCAAACAATAGAAGAACTGCGTAGGCCAATCTTTTAAAAATGTGTATAGATCACGTAAATTGTATTAGTATTCGTACATATTTTACTCTAAGATTTTGTGTTTATAACGAACATTTATTGTAGGATATACATACGATGTAAATAGACATTATAATTTTAAAATATTGACTGGATTTTCTAAAAATTATCAATTACCTTTACGTGAAACAGTTCACAATATTAAATTTCTAAATTCCCACTTTTTGCTCTCATTATTTGTGGAGTTTGCTTTCAAACTACTCTTCAAAAAGTCACAGTACACCTTTGTTTGTTTTTTTTTTTTTTTTTTTTGTATAGCGTGTTTGGTATAAATTATAGTGTTTCATTCATTGAGTTAAATAAGTTACCTAATATTTGGTTACGTTTTAAAAGCATATAAAGTAATTTATTTAATGAATATAACCAGTTCAATCCGGCAATTAATAATAATAGTTTTAGTTTAACATTTGATAATGACTTTTAAGTAAGAGGTATCGTGTGAAAGAAGGAGAAAAATAGAAAACTAAGAATTAAAAAAGTATTGATCGACATCATCACACACAGCTATATATATATATATATAGCTATATATATAGGCTACGTAGTTCCGTCATTTGTTAAGCCATACTTTACAAATTCATTTGTAATACATAGGCACTAAGTTCATAGTTTGTAATAAAAGTGTATATTTACTCTAGAGTTTAGAGCTAACAGAGAATAATGATCACATGTTATGTGTGTGACCATTCTACTGCAATGGGTAGATTATAATTAGAGGCATTCCATTTTACAAAAATGAATGCTAAAAGGAACAAAATAATATTAAGAACAATAATGTAGATTAAGTACAATGTAATGTTTTTTTTATAGAATTAATTGTTGTTGGAATCACTAATATATAATTTACACCTCTATTAATTTATAAGTTAATTTAAAACGTTTAATAAGCGTTTATTGTATTAAATTGTCTTACATTTTTCAACACTTCATCATTTTCTATTTTAAATTATTGATTTTCAACTTAACAAATCTAATTTAATAATGTGATCATCTTTGAAACACAAAACGTTTGCACAAAGATAGCGGAATTAAATTGTAAACCTATTAATTATTATTATTATGATATACTAATTATTGTTAGTCTTTCCTAGATGTGTAAACAATTGCCTTGTGTTTTCCTACTCTGTGCGTTGACCTTTAAATATATATTGTTTCCAACGAGAAACGCAAAGATTCTTCACGTAATGTAGTTTGGTTACTATGCTCCATTGAAGCGAAGTAATTTGCTATACAACGCCATGAAAGTGGTTTCAATAAATTCCGTTGTTGATAGACTATTGCTAGGGAATATTCGTCTTTCTTCAGTAAAAAATATGAAAACAATTCTAAAATAGTTTTATTCAATCTAAAACGATTGTATTGTTTGTTATTATAAAAGGTTGGTTTTGGTTCTTGAAATTTCTTAGTTTTATAATTAAGTTTCAGAATAGTGCAGTAATTATTGTACTTCTAATTTGCATTAATTCTTTTTTTTTGTAGATAAATAATAATATTACTTTTAAGTTTTACACTAAGATAACCGAAATAAAGTCAGCAGCATTAATGGACGAGCAATTAAATTGTAAATCGCTTAAACTACTTTAAACAAGAAAAGTTATATTAACGAACTAATTTTGAAGCTATTTATTAAACATTTGTTTTAACAAATTTGATAATAATAATGCATATTATAAGGAGATAATTTTCATACATGGGTCCACACTTTTGTGCGTGTGATCAGAGATCAATATATTTCCAAAGTTTAAAATAAAAATGCATTAGAATTACTTCTCGAAATAAATATATGAATATTAAATACTTTGTAAATAGGCCTTTCAATTTTAGAGGACTGGGGCAATGGATTTTGTATATCCCTGTGTCCGGTAAGTTATTGTTCACATAACAATATTACGATCAAACTCTTTTATGTTACTTTCAACTGTTAAGGGGGAAGGACCTAAAATGTTATTATTTTTATTTTTATTGGTTATTATTTCCCTTTTATTTAGCTTTAAAACAGCCTAAACTTATTATTATATCTGAACTCTAAGTGGGTAAATATACGTTATTGGTATACATATAACATGATGGTTTGGTTATTGGATGTCACATGAGAATAAGAAAAATTTTGTATTATATTCTTAATAATTTTATATGATCCAATTTTATCCAATTTGAAAATAATTCAAATTGCCGCCTAAGGTGGGAATTTTCATTTTGGTAGGGATATTTAGCTTTTTCTGTAGTGGCTAACCTGATTATACAGTCTGGTGATATTTAGCTGATGACAACCCTGCATTTGGGGCTGGTATGTATTAAATACGTAAGACAAACTTTAAACATGTTTTCCGGAAATCATATATTTTATTCACAAAGGGAACATTTTATCAAAATCTATTTAACATAATGATCTGAAATTTTCAGGGGTTGTTTAATGGAGGGTACTACAGGTTGTAAAGAGCGCATTTTGTAACATAAATGATCATTTTTAATTTATGACTGAGAAATATGGCAAAAACTGGTCAAAATTCTATTATTTTATAAAAACAATTACAAAATGTATTGTAATGCTTGTACTGCAAAACTGTCATAATAAATTTTGTATTTAAGTAGTACTAGAACAGTGATAAAATATTACTAATTTCGATCCAGTAGTTTCAGAGAAAATGTTCCTTAAATATTGTACTTGTAACATTGCCGAGATAGGGACCCCCTTATTCATATAATTGTATGAATAAATAAAAGACAATATTTTACACCAAACCATACAATCTAGTGAAAGTACCTGTGAGTGTATTCGTAATGCAATTTTCACATTCACATTTAAAAATCAGACAAACTATATTTGATTAGTTTCTTTAAAACAAATACTATTCCGGTAACTTCAATTAACGAAATAAGAAAACTTATAGGAAACTACTACAAGTTGTCGACTGTTGCATAATCCATAGTGTGATTACGTCGTGTTTTTTGACAAGTTTCGAGACAGTAATCTCATCTCCAAGTATTTGTCACTTTTGAGGTCATCTTTATATACATAAAAACACAAAACACATTAAACACTAATTACATCCTACATAAAATGTATTGCTTTACTATTGTTGTTGGTGTACTCAATCGCGTGATCTATGATACAAAGTGTATCGTATATCACGATAGTGTACACCAAATGACAACTTTGCTGATCTACCCATCTAACTAGAAACCACAACCATGAAGAGGCTACATTATTACTGGTAGATATCAGTTAAATGAGTTGACATTTCTGTATACAGTATTACCTAAAATTGTATGAATGGAAAACATTACTTTCATGAAAGTTTGAAACTGCATTAGATTTCCTGTAAACTATGTGAGTACTGCTGACACACACAAAAAAAAAAACCATTTTGGCGTACCAGAAGTATAAAATGTATTAGTGTTTCTTTTGACAGAAATAATTATAACACAGTTACAATTGTTTTCTTAAAATTCGTTATTAAAAGGAAATTGTCTCAATAATAAACCTTACGAGTGCGCAACTAAAGCACTTAATAAAAGTTTATGATATTTAAATATTGAATTAAGAAAATATAAATTTTAAATGTATTTTTAAAATAACCTTATGCAAAAGTGTTCATAATATAACTCCATAGAGTGTTTGATTAAAGTGTTGAAAACAACAAGAGTTTAGTGGTGTTTAATTCACCAATAAACGAAAGGATTAGTATCAAGGTAAGATTTAAATTCAATAACAAATTTCTAATATACTAACTTGGTACACTTGGAAAATGCATGTATTTATATTTTCATGATTCTTAGTTTCCAAGTCACTTTGAATAATAGATAAGATAATATAATTATTAAATATTACCTTGTTATTTCTCTGTCACGTGACAGAGGAGTGCAACGTGCTCCTTTCAACTATATACATCGTACTCAATTATAGTGTAATCGTACTCAATTTAAAACATTTGTGTAAAAGTATTTAAGTGTTGTGTATTTGTGTTTTGAAAATGTGTTGTTTAGTGTTTTTAATGTTTAATTGACAGTGGGAATGCGTTATCGAAACTCATCGTAAATAATAACAATAGAAATCACGTAACGGACAAATAACAAGGTAATATTTAATGATTATATTATCTTATCCATTATTTATTTATAAATTATTAGACTTTTATAATTGAAAGTTTGTAATTGTTAATAAATAGTAATAAATGGTATCTAATTTGTATACATTTTTTATTGTTTCTTTTAGTAAAATATTGTATTCATAACAATTTCATTATAAGTTTCAGAAACTCAATTCCGTGGTCAATGCGATACAATTTTATTTACAGATAAGACTCGGTTCAGTAAATAAAATAACCTCCGATATTTCCGTTTGTATTCCTTTGATTCTCGGGATTTCCCATCAGACCCGAGACATTTTTTAGTCTCAAGAGCATTCCAACAAAATATCAAAGATTTCTCAAGAGAAATGTCCCTTCCGCTTTCTTACTGATGAATTATTTATTACAGCTTTTAATTCATATTGGGAAAAAGCAACACTAAAGTCTTTCGTTTCAATTTATATTTTTTTATTATATTATTTTAATGGTGATTTAATTGTATTAAAACGTAAGGATATGTCCAGTGAATACTTCAGTTTGTACTAGTTTCTTTCGAGTCTGCGAATTTCCAATCATACCCTCCTTCTGGAGATGTTTGTTTTAAGATCACTCTGACTAAAGGTAAAAAATATTTGACTTAAGTCGTATCTGAAAATACAGGAGAAAAGACAAGGCTTTGTTTCGTATTTTTGAACGGTAATTCGAAGGAAAACTTCAATAAGAAGGGAGAAAGGTGTTATATACGGTAAGTTTTATTTGCCACGTTTATTTCTTAAATTTGTTTCCAATTAATACCATTACTTCAAGTAAAACCAAACTTTTTTTTCAAATAATGTGTAGTACATAAAAGTTTGGATAAATATAATTAGTATAAACAAGGAAAAGGTCAGCTTTCAAGTAACTCATACAAAAAAAATGTATCATTAATAATTAAAGTAATTTTTGTAGGCCTAAAAATGTGTGATAAGAATGTATGTTATATGAAAATACCAGAATATATTAATACATTATGTTAGTACTACACAGAGATAAATATATATAATTATAAATGTGGGGAAAGGGCAATTAATTAACAAAACATAAAACAAATATGCATCAATAAAACCAGCCATAGCTTCAAGACTAACACAAGCAGGGCCTATGGGCGCAAGCTTCCAGGGGACGCACGGCCGAGAGAAAAAACACATTTAAAAAAAATATCTAGAAATAAAAATAAATAGCTATAACTTAACATATTTTTTGAACAAAAAAATTATTCTGATTTTAAAGTTCATTGGAACAAATAATTGTTGGTTAAATTAAGCTATTTTTCAACATTACGCATCAACTTCGTTACAACATTGATCTCAAACACGGGAGAACTGGCTGTAGGGATGTCGTCGAGAGGTACGCATCATATTGCCACTACCAGTATGCTAAATGACCAAATTACTAAATTGAACAAAACATAAGTTATTAACATAGCAATGGCCATGCTTTGTTGCAGGAATTCTTTGCGGGTTGGTTCGTTATGTTTCAGTCCCAAAAACGTGAGCTCACTATTTAATACATAAAATTACTAAAAGTATTTTAAGACGGCATTTTGTTAAGCCCAGAACCAAGTAAATTACTCAAAAAACTTGCAATGATAATATTGCATCGTGGAGTGGTGTTTAAGCAATTAACATATAGGCCAGATATATTTTTTTAATAAAGGTTTTTGGGAAAGTAACTTAACCAGACTAGGGGGCGGAAAAAATTATTGGGCCTAGGAGCGCCAAAATGCTAAATCCGGCCCTGAACACACGTAAATTACACAACAGGAAAATGATCGGAAAAAGGATGTTATAAAATAGGACTCAAGCTAATTGAATAATAAAGGAAAATTGCTTAAAACCGAAAAAGCGGAAAACTCGCCATCCGAAAAACGAAGTATTCGTGAACTACCGTACAAACAGAACGCGACATAGTTCGATTACGAATCGAGTTAGTAACGAATCCAAAAGATCAAAGAAAACATTACTGAAAATCAATGTCGAATCGGTTTACGGGAACAGGAGTTCCATGATTTGCGTTAAACCTGTTATAAAAAAAGGAAATCATAGACAGGACAGAAAATTTAAACCGACAAGATTTTAAACGCACCGTTGAGATGGTAGGTATCTAAATTAAAGAACACGCCTGGTAAACTGTCTAACAAAACACTCTTTGACTCTAGTGGTTTTTTAGTTTTTTCTAAAAACAACCTTACCGTTTCCGTTTACTACGTCTGCCAAAATCGTTTACTACTTCAAACTCTACCAAAAGTACCTCCCTCTATAAGTTCCTTTACATCTGCAATATGTTCGATGCAAATAGTTCTGGATAATTAACGACTTAAGTTATCAAAAGTTATAAAGTTCACCAATTACCAAGTTTTAGTTGTTTAACCAGGCGTGCAA
>JAGFPH010025403.1:0-10889 GCA_018207615.1 Philaenus spumarius
TGGTCTATGTTTTTTCACTTGTAATTTAATTAAAACTATTTATCTGGATAATTGTCCACTCTTTTAATGTTCCCCGCCACATTCTAACCATCGTCGCCATTATCATTCGGTTAAAGGATACCAACTGTATAAGGGCAATAGGAAAGCTTGGATGAATGGAGAATGCAATTAATGAAATGGGGTCCCTTAGCTTATCCGAAATATGTAACACGTCAACGTAATTTTCGAGGTCTTTAAAGGTGTTTGATGACCCCAGTGTTGATGATCAATTAAAATTAATTGTGGATGAAAATTAGTAACAAAAAGATCAAGATGGCTCGTTATGTGAGTGTATGAAGTGTAAGTATATGTCATAAGTTTGTGCTCTCAGAAAGTGTAAATTTCGACTTTATATTCACAAAACTTATCGTAGCTTTGTAACAAGTGATCGAATGGACTTGCTAATGGGGTGTTTCGATTTAACTTTAAACACTAAGTGAAACGGGAGGCCTCATTCGAACTAGAGTCAAATGAAAGGACAATTTCACAGTTTTGGGTTAAAACAATTATGAGATTGAGTTCAAATTTGGCACAAGCGTTTGGTTTGTAACGTTTTACAAATTTATTAAAAATTCAGAATGTTTGATTATATTTTTAATACGGTAGACATTTAAAATGTTTTATATATAATATTACGAAAGTTTTTAACTTAAGGAAAACGTACAGAGACAAAATACATATTTGTTTCACGTTTTACAAATAAGTTGCTGAAAGGTAACCGATTTTGGTGATCAACAAAATCAGAAAACATAAATGTCGGTCGCACTTACAACTTTTATGAGCTCTGACAAATGGATTTAATACATTTGAGAGTTATTCAAAATTGCCTTTTTTTACCCCCAAAACAGGGTAAAATAACTTTTCCTTTTGGTCTTCATTTTTAGCACCAACAAAATTTGTGTTTCATGCCCACCAACTCTGACGTCTATCGCTCACTTTTTAGACTGGTTTACCTGTACTATAAAATTATGCTAAAGTTTCACCGAAATAAATAAATACAATTTGAAGAAAACCAGTTTATAAGATTTACACGCATTTTCAATCCTAGAATTTCAAAGCAAACTCGTCTTATTGTTCCCCTTGGACTACTTTTCATAACATTTAATCAAAACCGTTGGTTCCTTAGCGCGGCCCATTTTAAACTGAAACTTTCTCAAACGGAAGCCCACATCTGGGACGTGACGGGCTTGGCTTATTGCCGTTTAGTTTTACAGTGAAGTAAAAGGAAATAAAATATTGCCCGACATATGAAACAATAAAGGCGCAGAATATAGCTTCATTATGTTTTAGTGTTCTCTTTGTTCGCAACTTCTTTAATCATTACACAGCGTTATTAAAGCATTGGCTGCATATTGCGTCATTTAGTCAGCAATCGTGTTCATTCCATATTCATAACAGATAATAATGTAAGTGCTAGTGCTTTGGCTTAAATGCAGAATTTAAAATACAATTGCAAGAGATGTAACACTTTTTCACACACGCGTTCTTGTTCAACGCTATTACTACAAGTAAATGTGAGTATTTTAAGTTATTTATAAAAGATTTGGCTGGACAACTTGATTAATGTACTACTATGGCGATGTATAGGTGCTCGTGCAATTGCGGCAGAAGTTTTTTTACTTTTCGTATACTTCAGATAGATTATTTTCCATATAGTCAGGAATAACTATTACTTATACAATAAAACCTGACAATAATTTTGTTCAGTAAACTCAATCCATTGGAAAGTTAATATGGAAAAAGTGGGCTACGAGATGATTGTAAAACTTACCTTACATTCTTAAAATATCGAATGTTAAAGTCTAGCTTAAAGTACATTTCAATGTTTGAATCTTTCGTACAGAAAGAATAGGTCTAACCTCAAATTATGTATCTCGGTTCTTAATCAGCTGTTTTATCTCTTATATCAAGGAATAAAAGAACTAGCAGACTGTTGGGTCTTCTTTGAAGTGGTGCGTCCAGTGGTTTCCCTATCAACTCCTTTGTCGTTCTACACAAATCTCTCTTACGACCTATCCTGGAATATCCCTTAGTGGTGTGGAAGCCTTTTTGCAATAATCGCTTGATAAGATCGGAAAGGATTCAGAAAAGGTTCATTAGGCTGGTTGGTGTAAAAATGAGTCTCAGGTATATTGATGTTGCTGTTGCTGATGTAATGTGGCAGTTTCATCTTCCCGCACTTGGAGTTCGCTATGACTGCGCGGACATGATCTTCCTGTTCAGGCTCCTCAATGGTTCAATAGACTGGCCATCTCTTCTAGGAAAAATCAACCAGGACCCAAGGGATCCGCTGAACTATTCAATCGCAGCTACTACAGGATGAACTACCTGAAGTCGGGGCCAATTGCAAGATTGATTCCATAGTCTGGGAAATTGCGTCTCTGCTGAGGTAGACTTCTTCCATGACAGTCTTCCTTGTTTTAAAAAGAAATTGAAATCTAATCTCATTATTCATTGACTATTGTTTTCTGTCCCGTAAGCCTACATCTTATTGTTATCTGCACTAATCTATTGTGCTTTCGTGTTACATTTGTTTGTATTTTTGCTGTTATCCTATCTATATTCTATTCTATATATATATATATATATATATATCTGTTATGTATATTATGTTATGTTATCAGAGGTTTATCGTTTCTAACCATTTTTTGAGTTGCATTGGTTTATTTTGTTATATCTGTGTCAATCATTGTATTTAAAAAAAAATATTACTCTCTTGTATACCTAAGACCATTTTATGTAATTAATCTACCATCTTGTGTATGCATTGTTGTATTGGCATTGCCGTTGATAAATAAATAAATAAGTACAACAAAAAAAATGTTAAAAAAAAGAAGAAAATTTTTCTCATTTAAAGTACAATAGGCCAGATAAATCTGCTATGGCTAAACTATCAGATAAGAACCATAATTTTTAAATTGAAAAGTCCGTGCTATTGAAAAATGTAACTAAACTTAACACAATATGTGCTTAGGATTTTTTTATATTCACAAATATAGTAAAATAATTGTAACTAATTAATTAGGACCCATACACAAATTCTATATATTATATGAAAATAATATATTGTTTGAGATTACTAATAATTTAATAACTTGTTTAGTTATATGGTTAATGTTAGGCTAGTTATAATAACGCGAGGCAATCGTTAACCCATTTTACTAATGTAACGTAGTCTTAAGCCACGCCCCTTTGAATTCTGTATAAATACGGGACACGAAACACTGTTAGGTTAGTTATCGTTTCACTATTGTAGATCGTGCGTCGCTGAAGATGGCGACTTTGTCGTTGAAACGCGTTTGAGTTAATAACTTGTTGGTTGTAAGATTTTGTGTTCAAAGTTTTATTCTACCAACCAGATTATCGTCGGTAACGGATTTAAAGAACACGTAATTTCTTACCAGTCGTCTACAATACTTGAGTTTAGCCTGTAACCAAAATTTGTTCAACGTTCTGATAGTAAATTATAAAATCAATATTTTCCAGAGCTCTTGCAAATTTTAAAAGAGCGACTGACTGTATTCCGATTGTGTTCATGACTCAATTGTCCCTTAAACTGTTTTTTCTTATCGTAAACAAAATTGTGTATTTAATCTCTGTACATTTTCCCTAAAATTCACAGTTTTGCGATATTTCTAAACATCCACCATTTTTAAAATATTCCCATTAAAGCCTGACTTTTAAAACATGTGTAAAACAAATTGCGGTTGCCAAATTTTAACCCAATAACTTATCATTTTCTAAAATTAGAATATCTTTTGTAAACAACGCAAACATATGGAATATCGGTTTCTCTATTTTTCCTTGAAGTTTTTAAAGTCCTCAACTGGATTTTATCTCGATAGCTAAATGCATTCTATTTATAATTTTGCACGTTAATTTAAATCAACTTTTTTAAATAAATTTTAAACGAAATCGATAAGCCAAAGAAACGCGTTCTCGTTGTCCAATAACTCAATTAACATTCAATGATTATTACTAAAACTACAGTTTTAATATAATTTCTAAAAATGTTTTTTAAACGTAAGTATTTAATGTATTATTTTTTGTGAATTGCAACCCTCAATATCATGAAATTGCTGAATGATTGATTGCTCTATTAATCAATCAAAAACGACCGCATTCATAACAAAATAATTCGACCACGCAGCTGAACCGCTGACGTGAGTTGAGCAAATTTCCAAAATTAAATTTATAGACCTATGTTTTAGGGATTCAACCAACAATTTGGGAAATAGGTCTATTCACGACGGTGCTGAATAGCTGCAAAATGGTTCGCACGCTATTCCGCATATTGGGAGTATCTTCAATACACAAAGCATTGCGTGCTTCGCACGCCAACCTCCGTATTGGGGGTATCTTCAATACATAATGCAATGCGTGCTTCGCACGCCAACCCCACGGTAAAATCCACCACATGGCTTTGAACCGGGTAATTTTCTGGTATTTTAAGTTTTGAACGATTTTGGGGGAACCAAGCGAGCTATAAGGTCGCGTAAAAAAACAAAACGTGTAGAATAACATTATTCATTTACATTCGTAGAAGAAACTCTAAAACACATTCATTCTCGTAGGACAAATCTCAAAAAATAGTTACTTCCGGACAAAACACGTGCTTCCGGTTGATGGATTTTGTTTGCTAGCGAACTCGTCCGAGCTACGTAGACAACCAACATGTGTCCCAAATTTGAACAAAATAGGACTTAAAATGCGGCCGCTAGAGGGCGAACACACATATACATATGATTTTTAATGACACCCCAAAACGAGTTCTGGGAACCATGATCGGTGCTCATTTGCTACTTCCGACCTTGAGTCTTACCATAAGGAAATTCGCTAATAATAGATGGTACATCGACGTGGAAATATAATTTCTCTTGAGTCTTAAGTTTCAACATGGCCATTGCCTTATATTTTTAACTTTCTAAACAACTACAAGAGTTACCAAATTACAATTACTATTGTGTTTACTTTATACGTATTTAGTTCAATGTGTTATTTCAGTAATTCTCGGTTGAAACAACTTTCCCCAAGTTTCCGCACAGCGACGAAACACGAAAACGTCCCGCGTTGGAGTTCCCATGTTTTCTCTCATTAATACATTACCCTCGCATTCATTACGTAAAACATCAAACACACACAAACACGTCTTGTTGCCGTTAGTGAAAACATAACTCCACAGTCTGGTTTTAAAACCTCAATGCAAAGTTTTCCGACAAACAAGGATTTACGAGGTGCTCCATGAGCTAATGAGCCTTTGCACTCGGCGTGTAATAAACTACGCGGTATCCGCTAACTACGAGTTATACTACCTTTTTTTTATGCGCAATAATTTTTCATAAACAATGTAACGGGAGAACGAGGCGATGTGCAAACATACACGCAGAGTGTGTTGTATTTAATGACAGTGTTTAAAGTGGAATGCGACCTGGAAAGCGTTATTCATTTCAACTCGTTATTTCTCTGCTTTATGAATGATTTATTGTTTATTTTACTTGCAAATAGACGGCGATAAACAAGCAAAGTTCGGGATGTTTCGAAACTTTCCGATTGAAATCAATTATTTCGGCCATGTTGTTTCTAAAAATATAGTTTCAGACATCTACACTAATGTTATAAAGAGGTAAAATTGGTTTGTTTGTTTGTTTAAAGAGGGTAATCTCTGGAACTACTGATCCGATTGAAAAATAGTTTTACAAATAAAAATCCACACTATCCCTTAGTAACATAGGCTATAATTCATTTTTATAAAAACAATTTTCATTTCAGTATTAATTGTAAATTTACTCGGAAAAAATTCTTAGGTTAGGCCTACACTAATCAACCAACATAATTATGAATTTACACATATTACCATAGCAACCAATTGAATAAAATAATAGATAAAACAGCTGTTTGCTCTAATATTTAGTTTAACCGCTGATTTCAAACTTTGAAGCAATTATTTTTATTTCTAACTTGTAGGTTAGGTTTTTATAGAAGTGTATATACCTAAGCCTTGTTGGTTTTTAAAACCTTTATTTTAATTGCTGTTGTAAAATATACGAAATAATTTGATTTGAACATTTAATATTATTTACCATCTTAGCTTTGGGGTTATTTCTTGTTATTACTAGTCTATTATTTCTTGTTATTACTATTATTTATTATTATCAATCTATATAAATAAAAATGTAAATGTTCGTTTGTTCAAAATATTAAATCTCCGAACGTTCTTCCACGATTGCCTTGAAATTTGTACACAAGAAAATATAAAGCGACAGTAATTGGTCGTTGCCATAAAGTCAGTAAGAGATCGATGAATCGATTAAAAGGGATGAAGAGGAGAGGAATACAGGAACGAAACAAAGTTACAAAGAACGAGATATACCTAGAACTTCGGCAAAGAAAGGACAGAGAAGCGAGGGCACAATTTAAATTACGAAATAAGTATATATTTGGTTCTATACTGTCTAGGATGTGGGGCGTTAGTTTCTGTCCCACTTCGCTAAGTGTATAGAAGTTCCCGTCATAAAGAAGATTTTTAGGTTCACCTTCCAATAATTTTCGTTCCCGCCCTCTTCTGTTGAGAAATCGGGTTAAATTTACAGTTTACAAGTTTTATTGTCTCCTTTCTTCCAGATGAGCTTACATTATCAGCAACCGTTTGGTTCCAGGAAACATCCAAGTTCAGGACAGTGGATACATTAACATAGTCGGGAGTTTAACTACATAAAAACTTTCTTAATTAGTTCATCCCTACGGTTGTTTCAACAGAAACGTTTAATCGAATAGGTTGGGTTAAAAATTTGTAAAATTAAATTGTTTATAATTTGTTATTTCAGAGATAGAAATGGAGAAAATTTTCATTTGAAAATAAGGTAAAGAAATTTCTTCACTGTGAACAACGTTGGAATATAATGTCAGTTTTAGAAACGAGAATGGAAGAAAGGTTTTTAATCCCAAAATAAATTTTAAATTTAACATTGTAGCCAACGGATTAGTAAATTTATAAATAAATAAATTACCTTTTTTTCCGGTACGTCAACTAATCCTATCGTTGATTTACAGATTACTGCAGTTTCGGGCTTCGTGAGTGCATCTCCAGATCGCATAAAGTATTTTAGTTTTTTTTACATGGCCCAAATTTTTACATCGGCCAAACGGGGCGCCCTTTCAAAAAAAGTTTTAAGGAAGATTTACCATCAACAAAGGGAAAACCCAAGAAATCGATACTTGCCACAATTACTCAAACATCGACAGTAATATGGACATATTGCACATATGTAATAAGGGACGATTAGGAGAGTTCGAAATTTACAAAACTTTCAAACAACAAATTAATAATATACTAAATGAACAACTCTCGTTCTCCTCCAATACTCTATTCGACAGCGACATCAAAATGCAACAATAGGCACCGTTTAATAAAAGTCAGATAACGAGATAAGGATAAATAGCCAGTCGCGATCGGTTCGTTGGGTAGTACGTACCGACCGATGTAAAATGTTTTAATTTTGCGATCGTGTGATTGTAAATGTGTGTAAAAGTGTTATGATGTGTTATGTGTTGATATGTATGCACTGTGTATGTTTTATTGACAAGCTCCATATGAAACGATTTTAATAAAAACTAAAATTATTTATACAATCTGAAGATGGACTCACGAAGCCCGAAACTGCAGTAATCTGTAAATCAACGAAAGGATTAGTTGACGTACCGATAAAAAGGTAATTTATTTATCCAAAATAAATGTTTTTAAATGCAAAAATACAGTTTTTAATATTGAGTTAGTTTTGATAAATTATTGCTCTTACTTGAACTGGACTGGTTAATAATATCATTGTATTTGGATAGAACTTCGAACCAATGCAATATTTCAATCCACTCGAAATTCGACGATAGTGGCGCTATCTATTGGGGAAACGACGGAAGCGGTGTGAAGCACCAATGCTACCAATGATTTCTCCCTAGCGCTACCTCGCGGCGCGATCTTGCACTATTTTCGCGACAACCTTTTTTTCGGCACACAGCCCCCGTATGCATGCATGATCTATTTTATTATTCATGATCTATGATAATATCCTTAACCATTTTGTAAATTTTGTTTTTATTTCTAGAATTTTAGAATTGACGGTAGTAAATACAAATTCGTTTTAGCTGTTGGTGAAATAGAAATCCAACTTTTTTTCTGGCCATTTTTTATATTGCAAGAATTATTATTGAAGTGTAAACTGCTATAGGCGTACATCGGCGCTTTGCTTGCTGGCGTTTGAATCGTATTTTACCGTCACGCATTTTCTGAAACGCTCTATTCCGTCAGCTTGAAAAAGTTTTGGTCTTGCCGAGATTCGAACCAGCAGAGACCGTCACTATAGACTAGCGCCTTAGCCGGTTAGGCCACGAACGCATTGCTAGTTTAGTGTATTTGAGTTGGGTATATAAATGTAACAGATTGCCATACGTCATAGGCTTAACCCGTTAACGTTAACACAATGGATAGTTTAATTGGTAATAGTACCTCTGAAATGGACATTGTGCTTCCTCGTTTCGTAAGTTGTGTTAGCAAGTTTACACTTCTCCCGTGTGGTTTTAAGCACACATTATTTTTTTAGAAGAAAGTCCTTGATCCTTTAGTTGGACTTATTCATTAAAACAACAAACTTTATAATACTTTTCAATATTACACAAACTGTTATAACCTGGTTGGAAGGTGGCCTAGTTTTGAAGAGATGGAGAATAAAAATACTAGGAGATAAAGAGTGCCCGAACGAGATAGATACAAAGAACAGAATTAAGTAACAGGACGCTAGAGTGCGCGACATGATAATGTTGAGTAAAAATGTTAGCACGAGAAAGGACAGGGACTTTAGGGCGCAAGCAAGATGTAGAGGGATAAAAGCATTGTATTTGGATAACCTAATAGAACTCCGATCCAATGCAATATTTTGTTCCACTGGAAATTCGACTATAGTGGCGTAATCTATTGGGGAAACGACGGAAGCTGTATGAAACACCAATGCTACCAATGATTTCTCCTTAGCGCTACCTCGCGGCGCGATCATACGATGTACTAGGCTATTTTCGCGACAACCTTTTTTTTTGGCACACAGTCCCCGTATGCATGCATGATCTATTTTATTATTCATGATCTATGATAAAAGTTAACATTTTTGTAACAATCTCTGGTATGCATTGTAAGAGAAAAAGAGAGACTTAAATATTAAAATTACAGTAATTTGCTTCAAATGCTCAGTAACTGGTTTCCAATTAAATACATTAAACGGAGGAAATGACATTAGTTTCTTCGTCACTTTAATAGTTGTTCAAAAGATTCCGTTAAATGGTTCGTTATTAAAAGAACTGTATATTAAACCCTACACGGTAAAGAACAGCCTCGGTCTGTAGAAGCGTATCAAAGTTACAGCTAACAGAATTTATTTAGTATTTTTTTTCAACAATGAATGTACTCACACAAAGTTTGGTTAAAGTAAATTGAATTGTAGAACAAATGGAGGATTTAGGAAATGGAATGATTTTCGCCAACGTCAACCCCGTTGGACCTCTCTATACACATATGTTATGTTTTCTTTACAATAAAGTTTAGGATTAATGACAATCTCAAAGCTAAGATGGTAAATAATGTTAACCCTCCCAGTGGCAGACTGCCCAAAGTGACGCTCTCTCAGGGGTAAGATGCAGCTATTTCGACAATTAGCGAGAATTTGCATACATTTGCATTTTCGATTAATTAATTCACTTAGAGTTATCCAATTGTAATAAAACCGGCACCGTTGGAAAGAAAATGAATTAAACTTTAACTTTTGTATTTAAAACTTTTTCGTAAAACATATTTTTACATACGTAATCATCGTTTCAATATTGTAGAATGTCAAACAGCTGTTTTCCGTGCAACATCGCGATGTTAAAAACGTAAAACTTCATAATTTTCAACCATCTGCAACTCCTCACAGTTGTCAATTGTCACAAAGATCATCACAGCATTGGATTCATTAGACTTTTATCTTTCAAGTGGTATTTTTAAATCATCTGTGACTACAATCGGTTATGACATATAGAATTTCGAATAAATGCTTGTCCATTGGTCAAGATTGGGCCAGTAAGGAAGCATTTTTAAATCGATTTTTACTATCAGAAATCGATTTATTCCTAAGATGTGTAATATACCGTTGTAAAGATAAAATTTCAAAGTTTCAGTCAATGTGCAGTTCAAATAATTTTGTCATATTAGGTTGGTACAAACTGAATTGAGAATCATGTGATTTTAGAAGTTTACGGTCGCCATTATCCAAGCGGCCAAGCCGTTTATCTAACAATTATTACATGCAAGTATTTTTTCTCTTGATATTTTACTGAATTGAAAGTGTTTATAGTTTATAAAACTGTGTTTTATTGTGTTACAGTTATAAATAAATAAGTGTAGAATGTGTTATTGTGTTTTTTAGTGAAATTATGTTTATAAAGTGTTCTAAATAGTGAGTTTTGATTTATTTTTTGCAGATAGCCTAGGCTAAAATTTATTTAGCCTATAAACTATTGTATAAACTTTTTATAAATAATAAATAGGCCTACAGTATTGATACAATGGCAGATAGGCCTAGAGTTATTGAAAGGTTATCAGAAATTGATCGGATATATAGTGGTTTTTAGACATAATACTAATATTTAGCAATGTGCCTAACCTAACCTAAATTTGACAGATTTACTCTTAGGCTATATGATCGCAATGAGTTTTATTTTTTATTTTAAGTGTATGATATTATTTCACTTTTTAACTATTTTCTACAATTGTTTTATATGTTTAAAAAATTACAAAAATATTTCTTCAACATTATACAACTTTGTTTATA
>JAGFPH010025405.1:0-10888 GCA_018207615.1 Philaenus spumarius
CTTGCATATTAATTATCGCCTACACTTTGATCTTAGGGATGTTGAACCCGTCAAACTAATGGACGGTCATTTTTACACACCATATGTTGTTCCCACCTTAAGATTTTTGGTTTAGATGGGGCAGACTTATACAACCTTACAGAGAGTCATTTTGTATAAAGTTGTTATTGAGCCCATCCGTTCTAATAAACTCCATAAGTTCGAACAAATAAAACGATGCAGTCTTAGGTAATAGGATTTTTCGATCGCACTGTAATGTACAATCTGTTTACTGGAACAATTTTACTTTTAAATCTTCAAGAAGGTTTTATAATAACAAATTTGAAACTCTACCTTATAAGTCTGCATCAAATTTCTGACTGCAGAATTCTCCTTCTCAGCAGAAACTAGGACGTTGTTGACCTGGAACACAATGTTTTAAACTGTTTTACTAAACATAAGTAGGAATATACTTTATCTTGAATCAATTCATTCTTAACAAATTACAATCAAAACATTTTTTGGTGTTATCTTTCGAAAATATCTTGAAAATTATTAACTTTACAAAACATTCACAAGAGATAAAAATGTTGAATTTTTAATGAAGATTTCATTTCATTTCATTTTTATTAAAGCCAAAAGACATTTTTTTGCATAGGCTACGTCCAATATAAATTAACATTTTTAAATATTACAATAATTGACAAAAATATATATTCATAATTCAAATAGAATAATTAGTATAAATCCTACAACATATAACAATTTTATACCAAACAAATTTTATACACCCAAACAATTAAAAACATATAAGTTAACAAATAATTTAAAACACAATTATACAAAGACAAGAAATCGTAACTATTAAAGCGGGGAACAAGCAATAAAATTTAAAATTAAACTAAAAATATAATATTCATAATTTAAATAGAATAGTTGATTTAAATACTACAACATATAACAATTTTATACCAATCTCGTTTTGAGCAATTAAAAACATATAACAAATAATTTAAAACAATCATATAAACTACAACTAACATTTAATTTAAAATTGGAGAACACATCCAATGATTTCAATGCCGGCTACACTCTGTTGCTGAACTCCTTCACAGAGTAGAAAGATCTAGACAAAAGTAGCTGTCTAAGGCTGTTTTTAAAGGGTAAAAAATGCTGCAAATCTTTAATGCTCTGTGGGAGCTTATTTATCAGTCTAGCACCAGCTTGTGCAGGAAGTTTGCTGTATAGATTTAGTCTGTGCTGTCTAGCACGATAATTATTAGCTTGCCTGGTACTATAACTGTGTATATCTTTATTTTGGATATGATCACATTTAAATTTAAAGTAGAGTATCACCTCAAATATATATATACTCGGAAGTGTAAGAACTCCAAGATCTTTAAAAGCAACCCTACATGACTCAGCTTTTTTAAGACCTGCCATAAGCCGTATAGCTTTTTTCTGCAAGACAAAAACCCTTTGCATATTCCGAACTGACGAATCTCCCCAGAGAAGAATTCCACAGTTCAGATATGGATATACAAGACCATAGTAAGCCGTTAATAAAATAGTAGGATTGCAGTATAATTTCAAATTTCTAAGTATAAATATTCCTTTACTAATTTTTGCGCAAATATGTGTAATGTGATCAACCCAAGTCAACTTATTATCAATACAAAAGCCCAAAAACTTTGCACCATTAACCTCTTCAAGTACACTATCATCCAACATAACACTTGGTGTCTGATTTGGACTATGTTTCAAATTAAAAAACATGTACTTTGTCTTATTAGAATTTATTGTCAAATTATTTTTGGCAAAGTATTGGCTGGCCGCATTGACTTGTAGAAAAGCCTTATGCTCTAAATTTTGAATTGACTGCTTGGAAACTCAAAGTTGTATCATCAGCAAATTGAACTATGCTGTCTGCATGCACTGCTGATGATAATGATAAGTCATTGATATAGATTAAAAAGAGCACCGGTCCGAGAACTGATCCTTGGGGGACCCCATATCTCAGCTGTGTTAGTTTTGACAGCCTCCCTGCAACATTTACTCGTTGTGTTCTATTATAAAGAAATGATTTTAGCCACATAATCGGTACTCCTCTAATACCAATTGCTTCACACTTGTCCAATAATAATTTATGATCCACACAATCAAAGGCTTTGGAGAGGTCCAGAAAAATACTCATGACATTTCTTTTCTTTTCTAAACTTTCCAATACAAAGTCTAAAAGATCAACTGTAGCGTCTATTGTTGATTTACCTCTTCGAAATCCAAACTGAGAACCACAAAGGACATTAAACCCCTCTAGATAATTCAGCAGCTGTATTAAAAAAAGCTTTTCAAAAACCTTACTGAACACTGGTAGAAGAGAAATAGGTCTGTAATTATTTATATCATTTTTTCCACCCTTTTTAAACAAAGGAATAACTTTTGCACATTTTAATTTAGAAGGGAAATTTCCCTCGGAAAAAGACGAATTAATTAAAATCAAAAGAGGTTTGACTAGTTCATCAGAACACTTTTTGATTAACCAAGGCGAGACTTCATCAAAGTCTGTCGCTTTCTTGTTTTTCAATTTGCTGATCACTATGGAAATATCCTTCCCACACACAGGTGACAGAAACATAGAATCCCTTATATTGCTCTTTTGATGTGTCGCCGATTCAAGAGATCCATGCTTGGTAGCAAAGTCTTTAACAAAAAAATCATCAAATAAATTTGCCACTGTTGATGGCTCCGTATGACTAACACCATCAATGTCTATATTAATTGTGCCAGTATCGTTCTTACTCTTGCAGACGTTATTTATAATTTCCCATGAAGTTTTACCAATATTATCTGCACTATTAATCAATTTCGACACATCATAGGCTTTGGCTGCAAGAATTACACGTCTATAAATTAATTTATACTTTCTATAAAATTGTTTTAAATTGTTCACTATTAGTGGTTTTGTAAATTTCATAGTAAAATTTTAGTTTATTCCTTGAGACTAGAATTCCTTTAGTAATCCAGTTAGATTTTTTATTGGAATTCCCTCCTGCTCTTATTTTTTTCAACGGACAAGCAATGTTAAGAAAAAATATAAAAGAATCATAAAAATAATCAAATTTTTCATTGAGATCATTAATCTCATTGAGACAATCCCAATTTTCATTTTTTAATAGGTAATTTAGAATATGTATATTTCCAGGCTGACAGTCCCTAATTACTTTAAAATTTTGTTTTTTAATTATTGGTGAATAATTAGAAATATCTATCACCTGTGCATAGTGGTCAGCAATCCCCGATTGTACAATTTTGACCGATAAATTTTCACTAGAAATATTTGAAATAACATTATCTATTGCTGTTGCAGAGGACCCAAATACTCTAGTGGGAGAGTCTATGCACCATTCAAGATCATATGTAGCCAACAAATCCCTCAGTCTCTCCGTGGGCACAGAATCAATAAGAACGTCAATGTTAAAATCCCCACAAATCACATATTTAATAGTTTTAAAATGTAGTTTTTGTAAAAGAGAGTCAAAATGATCAAAAAATAGATCCAAATCTCCACTTGGAGCACGATAAATACCCATTACAATCAGCACATCACCCCTACAATTTATTTTAGCACCAGTGATTTCAAAATTTTTTTCTACACATAATTCTGGATCTAATATATAGGGCTCAAAATTTATATTTTTTTTTACAAAGATAACTACTCCCCCACCTTTATATATTGTTCTGGAAAAATTTGAAGCCAAATTATACCCTTCCAGATGAAAACAATCAATATTATTATTGTTAAAACCATGCTCAGACACAACAAAAACATCTGACTTTATTTCTAAAGAAAACAAATTCAGTTCAGTGACCTTGTTGGTGGCAAATTGTGCATTTTGATGTACAATACCTAAACGATTCTGCACCCCCCGGAAAACACTGGATGTCCTCTCTTGCTCATTCCCCCGCCCAGGTACTAAGGAATTTTTATGTGTTTTATATTGTAACGTCCATCAACAACTTCAATCATTCATTTTACCTATTTACAACCTTTCTGTATTTAACCTTCACCCAGTTATCCTTTTCTCCGCCAGATGTCGACTCTGTACGGTATCAGTGCTTTCCTTGCATGCGTACATACCGGGACAGAGGTCGTTCTTATGCGACAGCTTGTCTGACAGTCAACAGCTGATCTTTATCTATTAAGTTGAAATTTCTCTTTGTCATAAGATTGCTCTAGAAAGCGTCGGCCATTTTCAGACCGTTACTTTCAGACGCTGTGAGTGTTCGTAATGTTGCCGAACTGTAAATAATTTCATCGGAGTAACGTGCGTCGTGAAGAACATGATTTACTTCTAAACCTTTTGTTTTCGCATACCAGGTACAATATTTCAGCTTTACCTTAATAATTATAAGATATTACTTGTAAAACTTAATTAGGTTATTTCCACTTTTGCTTCATGTACAACTTCCTAACTCATTTTGTTCAATTTATTAGAGAAATCTATGTATTTCTTTTCTTTTACAACAGCCTAAACTTAAATGTAATTCTTACAGCCTAAATTTTAAATGTAAATCTTACAGCCTACAAAAAACTATAAAGCCGATATCATTTTTGTTATTGTTAAAGCCTAAACAGATTTCCACAACAAGCCTACAGTGTTATGCATTAATTAACTATAACTGTGTAGTATATCTGCAGTGTAACAGATTTTGAAAACTTTTAATAAGCTATAAGCAGAATATATGGCTGATATGTAACTAAACGTTAACATTTCTTTTATGTTACCATGTGGCTTACCTAACATGTACAGACAGTGTTATGCAACATTACGCATGTTATATTAACAATCACCATCTATGTAGCAATTTGCTATTTATGCTACAACATTTAATAAAAACAGTCAACTCAAAGAACTATCTTTTTATGCTTATTTAAATAACTGCAAGTTTTCTAAAAAGGAAATTGTGATCTGTGTTATACAGTTAAACTGGCGCAAGTGCAGGGGCTGTTTAATGCAATGAGATAACCTGCTACTACCACTATTAGAAAAGGCCTACCTTGCAACTAAAGAAATGGAATACCTAATCAAAATATCCTCTACTGAGTTTTAATTAGAGACAGAAGTTAACTTAAAAAACGAGAACTATCTGCTTTTGTTCTTTCTTATGATTAAGTGTTAAATAGGCTGTATTTTTGAAAATAATTTTTGCACATGTGTACTATTTAAGATATGTTAGTATTAAATAAATTGGGAGGAGCAAGCTAGCAACATTTCGGACTTCAGCCCTAAGGGCTACACTTTAGAAAATTTACACCTTTTTTTATATATATATAGAGAGACGTCTCATAATAAATTTTGTCTATTTATTTAATTATATAATTACCTTTTAGAGTTGGCCAACGACAAATATATATTTTCTTAAAACAAATCCATGGTACTTCATGTAAACTTTGTAACTTGTAAATCTTCTGTATAATTTCTGTAATTATTATTAAAAGGGAGGGTTTTTGAATTTTATTTTTTGGGAAGGGTTTTTAAATTAAATTTAATAAAATATATATGTTTTCTTTTTTTTTTAAATCTCAATCTTTTTTGTATTAAGGGCATGTTAATTATCTTTTTTTTGTATTAAGGGCGTATAAACTTTTATTAACTTGGTTAATAAACCTAAAATTATACCTATTTCTATGGTTTATTGAGGTAACCTTTAGGTATCCTGTGCATTGTAAGAGATAAGCTGAAATATTCCTACTTTTGGTGATATTTAATTTCTAAGGTAAGTCTTGAACAGTACCAATCTATGTGGCCCAGTATCGTTTCCGTTCCCTTAATTATTCTTTTTGTAAGATTGGTACATGTTTTCTGGTCCGCAGATTGCGTGGTTACTTTCCTTTTAAAATTTGTTCAGCTGTCCGGTTGTCGGATAGGCCTAAATTTAGTTTTGCTTTTAGTCACACTCTGTGATTATAGTTATTTATCTAGTTTAATTTTTCGTTTGGTGGTAACTCAATGGTCCTTGTTCTTGTTTCCTATCGATATTTCCTTCATCCGTCGCACCTTTCTCATACTACGACATATTTCATAAACCTATATTTTTTTTTTGATGAAACTTTAAAAATTTTTGTTTTTTTTTTGGGGTTCCCTTTTACATACAATTTTAGATATATCCAAGCAGAGACAAATAAAATCAAAAAAAATTACAAAAAACTATAAAATCCAAAAAAATTAATAAAATTTCATAAAATCCAAAAATAGATAGAAACTTAATAAAATTCAAAAAAATTACAAAATTTCTCTCTGTTTGTATCTGTCTTTAATTCCTTTCTTTTATTCACGTACACATAGTTTTTTTTTTTTTTCCTCACTCTTTTCTAAATTCACCTGGCTTTTTTTTATTAAATTAAATAAACATGTCGGACTTACAACAAATAGTTGATTATCTTAGGAAACCTGAACTTTCTTTTGAGGTAATGGTGCGAGGAGGCGGTGTTGGCACTGTAAGGACTATGCGACCTAGTTTGCGAGGCCTACTTCAGGCGGGTTCTGAGCCTTGTGCTAATAAGATTACTGTCGATAATGTTGAGGAGCAATTAGACCTTGCTCAGGAAACTCTTGATGATTTAAATGATACATTTTCTGATTTAAACTCCACACAAAATTTAGCATTAGTTCGTTTCAATACAAGGCTCGAACTGTTTGAGGCTAGGCTGAGCCTATTAATTACAGGTATCAATAACTTAAATTTAAATGCTGCTGAACACAATGCAGAGTGTAATCGCATGTTGGCAGCCCTGCAAATGCTTAAATTGAATTTTCAGTCGCTCTCTGCAGAAAATTTAAATGCTTCAGTAGTTTCCACGCAGTCCGCAGCGCCGCACCAAATCAACGTGGCCACAGTTCCCACCATTTCGAATTTTGGGCAGCAGTCAAGCGAAGGAAATTCGCTGAACACAGGTTCTGTACCTGATCCCGTTATTTTGGCACAGGAGTCCACTCCTGAAATAGTCTATGGCAAACTCAGCCATCCCGCTGAAAAGTTAATAGCAACTTTGCCCGTAACAGACGGCTTCGATTTAGAGAAGCTTATTAAATTCATCAAAATTGCCTTGTCCTTATGTAGAATTTACCCGGACATTAAAAGAAATATTTTGAGTATCCTTATGCCATACGCAAAGGAACCGTTAAGCTCTTGCTTATGTAAGCATACGACGTTTCGTGCTTTCCACAGAGAGGCTCTAGACAATTTTATTCCTGCTAAACGTCGGAACACTTTGGAGCAGGATCTCTTCTTCAGACCTCAGGGTTTGGGAGAGACTCTGCACCATTTTGTCTCCGACATCAAGGAAGCAGCGCAGGTGCTTCTTGTTAATAAAAATGAAGCCGAAATCACCCAGGTTATTGTAGATGCTCTCTCGCCGGAAGTGCGAAACTGTCTGGTTTTCGCTAAAAAGCCTGTAAACTTTAATGACTTGGACACCATCTGTACCCAAGTCAATAATATTTTATATACAGATAAAGAAAGATTGTCTACCCAAAAAAGCTTCTCTAGGTCGGAACCCGAAGTTAGACCCATAAGGTCGCCCGTTATTTGTTATAATTGTGGCCGAAGAGGTCATACAAGCCCGCAGTGTAGGCAGTATCCTAATCGTAGAGCACAAATTCAACACAATTTTTCTTCTCATCTAAATCAACGTCGACAGTATCAACACAATTTTTCTCCACATCCAAATAAACATTTCAAGAAGCGAAAATTAGTCGTTTTTCCAATCAAAGCTCCTACAGTAAGAAACGACTATAGTCATATTAAATTTTATCAATCCTTTTTTAAACCTCAATACTTAAATAAAACCTTACCACGTAAGACATCTCTTTTAAATAAATCTGTTCCCTTTTATACTAAACCTGTGGTAATACACAATCAGTATAGGTCCAAACTACATTCTAAACATGAGAGTAATCTCTCAACATTCACTAAATCTTGTCACTCTTCAAATTTTAAACAGGGATTAGTTGCACCCTTTTACTTAAGGCCCACGTGCCTCAACTGCAGAACAACTGGTCACTATAACTGGGAGTGCCATTCTTTCAAAAGAGGTAAAGATAAGATCAATAGTTTTTCTCCCTTAGCTAATAATTCTCTCACGAGAAAAACTTATAAGTCCTTAAAATCTAGAGGTTTGAGCAACAAGATTCTACCTCTTGTTGAAGTGAATTTTAAAAATTTTAAAACTAACGCCTTGTTAGACTCTGGCTCAGTCAGGAGCATCATGTCTTCTGATCTTTTTGAACATTTAGAATCTTTAAATGTAATTAAAGAAATTCAAGAGGTAAAATCGGAGTGCCTCACCGCAAACGGAGAAAAGCTAGGGATCAATCTAGCTTGTAAAGTCCATATTAAAATACAGCACTGCAGCTGGAATTTTGAAATTTTAGTGGCACCTCAGCTGTCGTGTCCTCTCATCCTAGGGTCCGATTTCTTTCTGAAAAGTCGACTCATTTTAGATCTTTTCCAAGGCACCTTCACGTTTAAATTTTATAAGGCTAAACCCTTTCAATTAGTAAATTTTCAAAAAAGGTTACCTCCTACAATTACTTTATCCTCTGCTACTCAGGTCACCGAAAATCCACTGAGTCACCTTGATGACAAATGTCAAAAGGAGATCTCAGGACTCATAGAAAATTTCCCTGATGTCCTTACTACTGAATTAGGACTCACCGACCTAATTAAATATGAAATAGTGCTGAAAGACAATATAACGGTGAAAAGCCAGCCCTATCAATTGGCCCCTCCGAAAATGCAATTTTTGAGGGAGCACATCAAGGACCTCGTTGAAAAAGGAGTAGTAGAGAAAAGCATTTCCAATTATTCTTCTCCAGCGTTTCTTGTTCAACATCCTGAAAAGAAACCCCGAATGGTCATCGATTATCGAAAACTGAATCAACATATCGTAATCGAAGCCGTACCCCTTCCTAATCTGCACCAGTGCTTCAATTGGTTTGTGGGAGCCAAGTTTTTCACTGTGTTTGACCTTAATTCAGCCTACCATCAGATTCCACTCACCGAGAGTTCTAAACATCTCACCAGTTTTTGTACCCCTTGGATGCTCTACCAGTTTACACGAGTCCCATTTGGACTTTGTACTGGCGCTCAAGTTCTAACTCGACTTCTAGACCAAGTTTTCTCAGACATCAAATTTAAATTCGTTTTCAATTATCTCGATGACTTAGTCATCTATTCTGAGACTTGGGATGAGCACATCAAACATCTGCGTGAAGTCCTATCTCGCTTGCGAAGAGCGAAACTTACGGTTAATCCCGATAAGGTTCGTTTTGCAGTAAGAGAGATAAGTTTCCTTGGACATTTAGTTTCTGCTAGAGGCGTGCAAATCGATCCAGAAAGAACCAAGGCCATCAGAACTTTTCCTAAACCCACCAATCCAAAAGCTGTGTCACGCTTTATTGGTATGGTCAATTTTTTTTCTAAGTTTATCCCAAACTTCGCTGAACACGCCGCTCCTCTGAATCTGCTCCGGCGGAAAGGACAAAAGTTCGTTTGGAACACTGAGCAACAACTTGCTTTCGAATATCTGCGTAATGCCATTGCGCAACCTCCCGTACTTCGTATGGCTAATTTCGACAAACCTTTTGTCCTTCAAACGGACGCGAGTTCGTGCGCTTTAGGAGCAGTCCTACTCCAGGAAATTGACGGTTCTCGTCAACCTATTGCCTATGCTTCCCGCACCTTAACACCTGCGGAAAGAAAAGCCTCTTCTGCGTATGAGTCAGAATGCCTGGCCGTAATCTTTGGAGTAGAGAAATTTAGACAGTACCTCGAGCATCGCGAGTTTCTCTTAGAAACTGATAACCAGGCCCTTTCATGGCTACTTGCCCGTCCTAGACAATTAGGCAAAATGGGACGGTGGATAGCCAAATTAACTTCTTTGAAATTTCAAGTGGCACATATTAGGGGCACCCAAAATGTAATCGCAGATTCACTTTCTAGGATGTTTGAGCTAGAAAAGCAACCAGAACAACCGTCTCCTTCTGAGAACACCATAGTCTGCAATAGCCTTTTAACTAATTTCCCTTTAGCCTTCCAGGACATTAGCGCTCAACAGCGCGCTGATGACACTTTAAGTCCCATTATTTCAGATCTAGAAGCTGGTGCATCTTCTAGCAGATATTGTCTAAATAAAGGGACCCTTTGCCTTAAGAATCATAAAGGTATCCCTATCAAAGTTTGCGTACCCAGATCACTAGTGGACCTAATCATTAATTATTATCACGATTCCCCAGTAGGAGGTCACTTAGGTATTTTCAAGACCAAATTTAAAGTGAGTGAGTTTTTCTTCTGGCCTTCACTCGTAAAGGATGTCACCCAGAAGGTTAGAAGTTGCGCAACATGTGCAGTGAGCAAGCCCGCTCAAAATAGCAAACTAGGCTATTTGTCATCGATTGTCCCAACCCGTCCTATGGAGAAAATCCACATTGACTACGTTGGTAAACTACCACGAACGGCGCAAGGCAACACCATGATACTGGTCGCTGTGGACCAGTTCTCTAAATTCACCTGGCTTTGCCCTGTCAGAGACGCCACCTCTTTCAACACCATTAAGGCCTTAAGCCAAAACATTTTCCAGCATTTTGGTTTTCCTAAGATCTTGATCTCTGACAATGCTACCTGTTTTACATCGCATTCGTTCCGCAACTACTGCTTCACTCGTGGTATCAAGCACGCCACCTTGTCACCTTACCATCCCCAACCGAACAATGCGGAACGTCTGAACAGAAACCTTAAAGCCGCCTTAATTGCCTATCATTCCAACAACCAAACTTCTTGGGACAAATCCTTATCATGGCTACAATTAGCTTTCAATTTCGCAACCCACGAGACCTTAAAAACTTCT
>JAGFPH010025407.1:0-10887 GCA_018207615.1 Philaenus spumarius
AATTTAATGTAGATCGAGTTTTTTAGGTTAAATAGGCTATCTATCTACTTGTTTTTATACCAGGATCCTTATACTTTCTTAGTTTATTTTACAATACATTTGGGACAAAATGTTACAATCTGTTCATCTCTTTACTTATGTTATAATTCTTATTCATACAATATTATACATTGGTAAATGTTATTATTATTTACAATTAATATTTTTTTTTTTTTTAATGTTTAAATCATAATTATAATTCAGACCAAATTTTAAACTTTTCTCCATAATAATTTAAAGACAAAACAATTTTCAAATATTATGATCATTAATTAAAAATGTATAGTTTTCACAAATAATAACAAATTTTAGTTTTATGAATTTAGGTTTTCCCAAAAATGTTATTAATATTATTTATATATTTTTTTAAATACCTTAGTATTTTTTCCAATATATTCCTTGAAGTCTTCATCTTTACCCAAAACAGGTTTTGAAATAATGTGCTCAAAGTAGACACACACACAAGGAACAAATGGAGCTTTTGAAGTCTCTGCAAGCCATGTCAGTTTCAAAGTCTTCTTGAAGTTCTTGTCTGATAAATTTGGATCAGCTTCGATATGTTTGATTACATCTCCATCTCTATAGAACATCAAAAACTTAAGTTACAGGATTTCAAAGGTAGATGTTTAGAATCATACTATGTTTAGGTATTTTAATACTAATTTAACATGCAATTTATATTATCATTTACAGTATACAATTTTATGATAATAATTAACTTTATTTTTATTTATGTCCACAAAAAATTACATGTTACTTTCAGTTTAATTACTATTTATAATTAGTTAGAGAAGTTAAATTTGTATAAAAATATTTTATAAATTAAACAGTTACTGTATTTATATGAGAAAGAAAATTATAACTGTTAAAAAGTAGTTTTAAAGGTATTAAGAGGATCACAAGTAAACAGATCTTTATTTTCATCATATACAACTAAAAAACTACACTTTTAGCCTAATATAATTAAGCGACCCTCTAGATAAGTTAATACTAGCCGAATTAGTGAGTCTTGCCAAGGACAGTGAACTAATCACAAGGACATTAAAATGTGCAAGCGTGTAATTTTTAATTGTGGACTCGTGTGTATAAGTATTTTTAAGTGTAATATGTGTTTTTATTTTTACTAATGACGAAGGACAATGGTCCTTAACTTGAGAATGGCTCAATAGCTGAAACGGCCGTTGTTGGACATTTAAAATTGTACTATTGGACGGTAAGTTCAACAAGTTTACTTAAAACTATAGACTATTATTTTAATGAAAATGTTTTACTAAATAGGAAAAATTGGAGCAATTTAAAGAATTTTGTTTGCACTATTTTATTTGAATTTTTTTTTAATCGAATAAATTTCAAATTGTCAAATTTGGGTATCTATTACACTTCCAAACTCTTGGAAAACCAGAAGCAATGAAAAGTTTAAAAAAAAAAACTCAGAATGGATTTCCAAAATAAACTTTGAATGAAAAGCACCTTAATTTAACTTCAAAATAAATATATTTTCCCATGCAGATAATTGAGAAAATTCTTTTAGAGAAAAGGAAATAAACACTTTATGCATGCAAATTGGTTTGGGTAACAATCATGCCTATAAGATCAGCTTTGTTAAAGTTTTCAAAAATGTCTTATAGGTTGGCTTTATTGGTAGTATTTATTTGACACCCCAAATTTCTGGCAATTAAAATTGAGCTATAGGGTCTTAAATCAGCCATTAAATTTATGAAAATGATATTTCACATTAACAACTAATCTTTCAAGATGAAATCAACAATATTTAAATCATTATGAATTTGTTTAGTCGCCATAATTAATTACAGAAAACACTAAAAATCCAGAGTCTCTTCAATTTAGTGTTTTGGTTAAATTCTATGAGTTCTACACTAAGAGCCTCATTTCACTAACCATATCTAATAATTTTAAAACAGCTTCTGCATACATGCCTAATTTTAACTCATTATCACCACGAGTTCTATCATCAAAAGCTCCTAGAATACCATACAAACATCATGCACAAAATGTCAAAACAATTAAGAGATTAAGGTAATTACAACACATCTAACTCACCTAACAATTCGTTTAATTTTAAGATTTCCCCAGTTGATGAAAGTTGTATTCTCTCCTTCTTTAAGAACACGAGCATCCTCCAAATCAATGAGTATTTTAGGCCCTGTCCACACGGTCTTCTCTCCTACTTCAGGGTTTTTAGGATGCTTGGGTACTGATAATGATTCTTCTTTTACTCCATTTACTAGTATAGAAACAGGATTGGCCATCTCAACAGCTGAGTAACGAGGAGCAATGGGATCAATCACCTGTAACAGAACTTTGTTTAAAGTATATTTAAACTACTGTATTTAAGTACTGAAAATATGGCAGCAAAAAAACGAATCAACTGAAATCTACAATAAACTTCACACAAGGAAAAACAATTACATTCTTTAAATTATAAAGAAGTAATGTACTTCATTATGTATATATATATGAAATCTCAATTTTCACACATTAGTCTGACCATCTGCTGTATTAATGCTGCTACAATTGTCATTATATTACATTTTGCATCACAACAATACACAGCACGAAGAAATAAATTAAGTATCAACTCCTAAAACAGCAAGTGTATGTCCGTACGTACATACATACACACGTAGGTAAGTAACACATAATATAACATCTGGTTTCATCCATCATCTGTAATACTTAAACAAAACCCAGCATAATAGATTATACTTAGGGTTATGTTTACAACTTCAACCATTATAATTTCTTGTGAAGTAGATTATTTTAAATAGGAGTTATAGAACTAATGAATGTTATAATACATAATATAAGATTTGCTTTAAGGTTATAAACTGTATATAAATACAACCTTTTAACATCAATATATTCGTTTATACAAATGTAAAGAAGAGATACCTATTCGTTTAACTTCAGAAACATTCGCACATCTTCGTATAACATATAAACATATTTGATTATTAATTTCTTCTCTATAATATTAATAACTTTTAAATCATTTGATCTATCAATATTAAATGAAAAGCAATAAAAGATAATATTTTTATCTTTCTTTAAATACATATATAATAAAGTATATAAATACAACATTTTAACAAATATAAAGAGTTTTATAATCTTATAGGCCTAGTTGTACAAATTTACCAAGTTAAAAATCACCGTCATGATAGTTAGATAGGCCTAGATAAAGTCTGTTGTTTTTAAATAGTATTTTTTTCAATGTTGTTCTTCTGACGTTTATCTAATTAGTCTGCTTGTGATTTTTCACAGGGGCTTACTAGTATTATAATAATCAGTTTTAAACATACTGTCACTTTACAAAAAAGTAAATTTATCAAGTGAAATATCAAAATTCTACATGCAAAATATAACTTAAAAAAAGATTGGCGGGGTGGGGGGGGGATCAAAAAGTTCTTAAGAGCAACTTTTATATCCGATTAAAATGTTTTGAATTTATAACAACACTAGAGCACGCAAATTCTTTTACTACCTCCACACACATACTTTATAAATTCTTTTCATTAAAGGTTTAGGACCTCAAAAGCTAAGGCGATACATCCCATTAAATGTTGAAATCAAATTATTTTGTTTAACTTCAAGTACCATAATAGGATGGACTATCACCAGCCTACTTTATTGGACACTACAAATTTTACATTTAACACAACCTTTATGTACTTAATTTGAAATAAAGTATTGAACAATAGGGGTGCTTCATTTTTTATTTCATAATTAAACAAACAACATTTTTTAATAAAACATTTTAGCAAAAATTACAATTTGGAATTAGTCTTTTCACTTGTTACTATTCAAGATTAAAAACCTGTATCAATAAAACAATGCAAAATAACACTTTCTAAAAGATTACCTTTTTATTAAAAGACCAGATCTTATCCCATTCCATGACAACCACAGATCTGGAAGAACCTTGGGCTATGATGAACTGTTTTAGACCTTCCACAGTCATTCCTCTCCTTAAGACTCCTCTAACAGTGGGAAAACGAGGATCATCCCTGTCGAAAGAATGGTTTAGATACTCTACATTATTACTTAAATAAATCCAATATATAATTATTATTATAAGATAGTCACAAAACATCATATACATAACATTTATATAATATATGAAATATTTTTTACTAAACACAACCACCTAACTTTGTGTCAAAAAGGCAGTGAAATATATGGAGATAACAATATACAGTAGAACTTGGATAATTCGAAGCTGAAGGAACCATTGTAAAAATTCGAATTATCCAAAGCTTCAAATTATAAAAGAAACATTATTTTTTTATTTTTAGGTTCTCAAAGTGATTGAAATAAAAACTATGTTGAATATGTTTATTATCTTTATGATATAAGGTTTATTTTCACTAACCAAAAGTAAATGATGCTTTTTTATTGTGTACAATATAATAAAAAATATAAACTGTACTGTAACAAAGTATTGTGAAACGTCCGATTCCACTATAGAATTACAGTTATTTTTTTTTTATTCGCTATCAGATAGCAGCACTTCCTGCACAGCCTTAGAAGTAAAATTCTAGTTACTTTATTCTCTACCATATAGCAGCACCTTCCAGACCTTCTATATTACTAATATTTCCTTTTCTTCTCTACATATTATTACCAACCAAAGGAACTATATTTCCTACAGGGGAATTACAATTGCAAAGTGAGAGGTTATGTTTCAAGAGTAGATGTTGACAGAAGGGTCTTATTTACCGAAGCTATCCTTATATGCAATCCTTATCCCTCCCCATATATTATAACAATATTAATTAAAACCAATTTCATAAAGAATTATGCCTATGATAAAAAGTGTATAGTTTTCACTGCTATGCTAATACTTTAAATTTTCACAAAAATTTGTTAAATAAAAATTTATAGTAAAATAGTTTATTAAAAATAGATTAATTAAAATACACCTACCACCCATCTACGTATCCTTCATCAACAAACCACGTCAACTTTCTTTTGGACAATACGGTGTTGGTCATGTTTAGACGTGAATATTCCCATATGTAAGGTTTTCTCAGTTTCAGGGCATCGATAAACCAATAGAACTGATCATCACGGTCATGATACTCCATAGTACGCAAGCAATGAGTAACTCCTTCAATACTGTCAACGATGGGACAAGCAAAGTCATATGTTGGATACACCCTGTAAACCATAACATTTTAGGTTACTGCCACATTAATATTTATCAATAATATATTGCATAGAGTATAAACTTATGCTTAAACCGCTAAAACATTTTCTTTAAACAATGTTTAAAACTAATTTATCTGATTAATTATCTTATCAAATTAATTTAGAAAAAGAATCATATATTTAAATGTAATATTATTAACAATTAAAAAGGAAATCCCTTATATGCCAAGAAGTAATGCTGCCACAAAATTTATGATTACCAGCCGAGGTTGTCTGGAGTTCTGTACAAATTAAATATAATAAAACTGTTTACATTTTATAAATGTTTCAAATAATATTTTATAAATGGATATTATTACAATATTATAACACAGCACTTCACAACATTTTTCACATCAGTTTAACATTTTAAGGAAATAACTACTTGCACAATATTTTTCTACAATTTATTTGAGGCATGGTTTCACCAGTGATGGCTTTAACAACATTTTGAAGAAAAAGAAACCTCTTTATATTTGCTTACTATGACTCATCTATCAAATAGTCCATATAATGTTCCAATCACATCTAAGACAAATATTTCAATAGCCTATAAGTAAAAGACCCTATGTTAGACCTAAAAGTCATTGGTCTAGCTCATTTGAATCATTGTAAACAAAAACCTAACCTCTTTGAGACTGCTATTCATATATCCTAGAAAAGCCTCAAAGTGTAAAATCTAGATAACTTTTCCAAACTATTGAAATTAATCAAGCCATATAAACAAGAAACCATTAACGTATCAGAATCAATGCAAAATGTATCAGATTACTAAATTAAACCACTATGTCAGACCAATGTTAAATATTCAAATTTAGCCTAGAATATAATACACAACACCCGATGACGCCAATTAGCAAAACTATTATATAACTTCTAACTTCACCATAACCACTAAAACATTAAACAAATACAAAATCCATTTATTTAGTTAAGTAAACTTTATTTCATATTCAAATGTCAGCAGAACCATCCTTTGTAAATTAGCAACGAATTGAATTAGGCTAGATAAATCGCAAACGCAATGTTGATAAGTACAGTCGACAAAAATAATGTCTGTAAAATCCAATGACTTTCTAAGTTACAACAAAATTGTAATGTAAACGTATATCTAGAACGATAACAAAACATGTTTATTGAAATCAAATTATAAAGAAGTTTTAGATCGTAAGATTCATTATTTTATTATGTAGGTAGAAAAACTAATTGTAAATGTAAATTAGCAAATTGCCTAACAGCTGACCAAGTCCAAAGAGAGTTAACTTATTATTCCGCGATAAAAGTAAATTTATTTAAAAAATAATATTTCAACATAACAAAACTATTACGTAATGCAACAATAATTATTCTAACAAATAATTACCTATAATAAATATGCAAGTGTACAAATATTGCAAATAGTAGTATGAATATCTTATTCATTAAATGTATAAATGCGCTAAGTTCGTCCGCAAATTGGAACAGCCGTAAGTAACTTTAAGACGGTCACGTGGAAGCTGGTAACCAATCAAAATACGAGTTTTCCATGATGGAGGAGGTAAAACCCATACTATGAGGAAGCGGCAAGGTTTTAAACAAGAAGGATGCGGAGTTCGTTTAAAAGAGGAGACATCCAGATACGTTTGCAAAAATGAGGCTCTTTTTAAAAGTGTTTTAGAATTAACAGTACAGTGGTAAATTCAGTAGTTTGCGACAACAGAAACTGGTGTAATCTGTTAATAACATTATTAAACAAAGTGAACCCATTTAAAATTATCAGAAACTAATATTAAGCTCAAATTTCAAAAATATTTAAATAGATGCCAATTTTCGAACTATTAGAATCAAATATTAAATTCATGAATGCATATATAAAAACAACCAGTTTGTTCATCCAAGCCGAGTGCCTGACCCCGAGATAAACATTAATAATTTAACAAATTGAAATAAATTCAAATAAAACTTAAATATTTCTATAAAAGAATTGTGCTAATTTTGGTGCCTGAGCTAGACCAAAATATAACTCATTTTTTAAAGTGAATCAAAGAGAATAAACAAAATTCAATTGTTCTCAATTGGTAAGTAATAAGTGTATTTAACAATTTCATATGTGTTTATTGAATATAATAAAATTTCAACTAATTTGATAACCAACAGTAATTCATTTCTAGTTTGCTATATTATAAATAAATATCTAATTAAACATATCTTTCATAATATACAAAAAGGAAGATATTATATATACTGAATTATAAATTTAACTTAATTGTTGGTATGCCCAGAATGGAAATGTAATATTATCTTCTACATCTATGTTAGCACACATAGATTTACAGAATTGAGATTTATTGTAAGATGAAATAAATATGGATGTTTCACAGACTCAAACTATTAGTCTTTTAGGCCGGCCACACACTGCAGCAGTCAAGGCGAGGCAAGGCGACGTAAGAAAAATCGCTCGACTTGCCTTGTCGGAAAGCGAACACACACAGCAGAAGGCGAGGCAAGTCAAGGCACCAAAGTTTTGGCGCGGTTTCACAATCCAGTACAGAGTGGTGGAAGCCACGTGACTTTGCGCATGCGCGGAACGCTCTGACTAAATGACTTTCGACGAAACATAATTTTCGACTGCTTCGCTTTTTGACTAAAGGCGCCTTTCCGCCTCGTCTCTTGCAGTGTATGGTGCTCCGTAAGCGCCTATGCTTTCTCTGTCGCTCAAGACGCCTTCAGTCAAAATGCCTCGCCTCGCCTTGCCTCGACTGTTGCAGTGTGTGGCCGGCCTTATTGTGCAAAAATAGACATAGTAGACGTTAAGCTCCACTCTGAAGTACAAACTAGTAAGTTAAATTTGCATATTTGATAAAAAAAAAACTATGGAAGAGTTGAAAGAAATTAAATAATGTAGATATATTTTATTTGACTTTTAAATAATACAAAATTATGTATAACAGACCTGCAATATTTTTATAAAGGTTACAATACAAAGACAAAATGAATAGAATGATTAAAATAAAAAATGATATCAAGATTATTACAAAACAGAACCACTTAAAGGATACCTGTTCAAGAATACTTCTAAAATAAATAAGCGAAAAATGAATCCAAACAACAAACGTTGTGTAAGAATATTTTGTTATGTATTTTGAATGTTTGTATAAATCAGTAACATGTCAATTGGTAAGAACTTACTTGTACTTATTACCAGTGCGAGGATGAGCTTCGTTCTTACACCTATAGATTGTAGGATCCCTCATACAGCCATTAGCAGAGGTCATGTCTATCTTAGCTCTTACACAACACTTCTGCCCCTTTTCAGTTCCTTTCTTCATTTCTTCCCACATTGCTAAATTCGTTTCTACAGCTGTAACATAAAATAAAATAATATGAATAATGAATTTATTTATTTCATAAAAATATATGAAATACAAATTTCTCCGCTGGAAATTGAGTTGGACATAGTTATCAGTGTTTGTGGCTAACTATTTATGCAAAAAAAAAAAAGAAGAAAATACACTTAACCTATGAGTTTATTATGACAATTACATAACCTGCACTCCACATCATCTGAATATGAACAAACATACTTATTATTAGGTTAAACTCATAATTATTACAAACAATATTCTTAACTAAAATATAGCATCGATAAATTATTAATAAACACAAATTTGCCATCAATAACGTAGTTTTTAGAATTGTAAAACTACAAAAACAAATTAAAAAATTAGTTCCCCTTAAACAAGAGTAAAACTTTAAATGATTACATCACTAACATAAAATAGCCAACCCTTAAGCTTTTAAGAAAACAATTCATTTCCGTTGTTAATATTAGAAATTAGTATTTAGAAGTTTAGCTTGGTTCTAAATTTGTTTACATACTTGTTTAGATTATATTTTATTTCTAACTGAATTTTGTATAATTGAGCATTTTTTCTCTCTTGTATGTTTATAAGTCTTGCTTTAGAATTGTTTTAAGTTAAGGATTATCAAAACAAGTACTCCATGAAAAGGTTTTAAAAAGTTGTTTATTGATTACATAAAAAATAAAAATAATTACAAATTTAATTGTTTGATCTCGGGGTAAAATGTCTTTGATTATTTGCCATACCTAGCTAACTATAATATTTGATTATAAAACACAATTATTAAAACTTGTTAACAAATAAAATAACTTAACTACCAACACAATGACATGCAATTCTTATTTAGATTCTTAAGTCTATAAGTGATTGGTGATTAATATGGACTGACTAGAGGGTGAATTTACAAGACTAAACTTAAACTAAGATATTAAAATAAAAAAGAGTCTTTATGTATTGGTTTTGTTACTGAAGATAGGAATAAATATTTAAGCTATTTATTATTTTGAGCCTGTTGAATTTTCAGGCATTTTAAAAGATCTAGAAGTGAAGGGATGGGAACGTTTAAAGGTCCACTCATAAATTTGCTGGAAGTGTATATTGTAATTACCAGTACACTAGTCTGGTTTCCAGGAGTGCTGGATATTGTTTAAAACCTCAGGTAGTGTAGTAAGCTGTTTTCTTCTTAGATTATTAGTGTAGGTTTAGGTAATTAATGAAATTTGGGTGAGGTGAAAAGTGTGATCTGCATACGTAAGAAGCTGAAACTAAAATGTCCTTCCTATTCTATACCAATTATTCTTCCTCTTTACTACTAACAATGCTTTTGGAACGAAGTTCCTTAACGCGGGTTGCAGTAGGAGTCAACAAATAGAAAATGTAATGTGTGTAATACTACAACCAATAATAATTTTAATATTATTTTAATATTAATAGATGAGAACTCAAGTTTGTCTCGGTAAGCTCAAATTATTTATTTTTCATTTTTTTTAATAATTATAAGCAACATAAAATATATAAATTGCAAATGTTCATAAAATATCAAGAAATATTCTAGGCCTATAAATATAGTATAGTAAATATATAACAATAAATCACGGTTATAAAATGTTGTCCAAAGGAAATTAAAATTGACACAAAATAAAAAAATAATAAACGGCGAAATGATGAATATTAAAATGAATATAAATAGATGTAAATCTATGAATAGACACAAAGTTCAATAGTTCACACACAAATTGTTACACATAAAATTATCAGTTATATTGCAATCAAATCTTTATAGTAATAATAGTTTCAGTATTAAAAGTTCAATGAATGAGGTTATAAAAATTGGATTAATCTCACCAAATAGAAATCTTGTGATCCCTTATTTTATGGAATGTTCAATGTCAATTACAAATTAAAAAAAAAAACACTTTGCTATTTCTATAGACAATTCGTTCTTATTTAATACGGCAAAGAGTTAAAGAAAAAAGAATTTGATGAATAATGGTTCCACTCGTTCAAATACAATCTTTATTAGTTCATAGGTTCTTCAAGAATGGTTCTGGTTTTGTGTGTATGTATTTGTATTTAAAAGAAATGCAATGTTAATGATTAAAATTTGTACATTTCTTTAAACTTTTCTTGGAATACGTTATTAGTATTGTAAAATAGGGTTAATTAAACAAATAAAATTAAATATTTGAATATCTCCTCATTACGACTTGAGACGGATTAAGCAATAGGCCTATCCGCTCAATGAAATATTTTTCATTTTATTTGTAAAATCTACTAAGTCCTTCAGACACAATTA
>JAGFPH010025408.1:0-10887 GCA_018207615.1 Philaenus spumarius
TTTTTTTTGCGATCACTATACTTTCTCTATAGTATACTATAGTGAGAAAGTAAAAGAAATGTAATTTTTAGAACTACAACAATAACTTTATCCATCCATAAGGAATAACAGTTCTGTTAAATTATATGAATCAGCTGTTTTATTTGACAGCTGACTCAAACTCATTAAACATTATCTCCATAAGATTAACATGGGAAATTTGAAGACTTACTGTGGGCCGGATCTCCTTCTCGGGTGAATAGCGGCTAAACGGATGATCGGATCTTAAATCTGACGGGAAATCGTCAGTTTGAAATTTAATTTTCTACAACTTTTGTATTTAGCATTTTTTGATATCTGTTACCGTTTTCTTACAAACACGCTCAAAGTGGAAAATTAAAAAAAAAAATTAACTTTTCCCACCCGAAAAGTGCCTCCAAAACTCAAAAATGTTAACATCGGGAAATTTTTCTAAGGGTTTCTCGTCGAGAGCTTTAATTCAAGTATGAAGTCGAGGGGGGTACGATTACGGGAAGTGCCTCATAGTTCATGTCAATGAATCAGCTAGCAAATTGGCAAGACCGTAGTCTTGGTGGAAGACAGCATCTGTTTAATAACAATGGCTGCTTATCTGTAACTAAAAATGACTTTATAGAAATTTTATGACTATATTTGGAATAAATTTTGAGTGGGAATGAGATGGTGGATCGATGAAATACACTGGGATTAATTACGAAAGTGTGTGGTGTTTAAGAATAGAGCTTGGATTTTTGGATACTTATGGTGGTTCGTAAACCAGACATAAGGGACGATTTCTTCTGACCTGCGCAGGTGCAGGATCAGTGATGATATTTTTTATGTGTGTGTGTTAAGACCCTTCAGCTCTGTGTTTGACTTTATGTGTTAATTTTAGGATGAAGTCCTCGAGTGTGGGGATTTTGTGCCCTTGAGAGATGGTGACGTTCTTTACGTACCATGGGGAGTTGGTGATCCAACGGAGAGTTTTGTTCTGGAAGGAATCCAACTTTTTCTTCCAAGAAACCGATAGTATAGAGTACCAAGCTGGAGCTGCGTACGTGAGTACCGGTCTGATATATGTTTTGTACATGGACAATCTGATGCGAAGTGGTAGTGGGCTCTTGGCTTGAATGACTGGAAGGAGTCTGCCACGGACGGATTTAGCCCTTGACAGAGTTTGCTTGGCGTGATTGGACAGGTTTAATTTAGCGTCAAGCGTGATTCCAAGGTATCTGACTTTGCGGGTCCATGCTATGGGTGATTTATTTAGAGTTTAGGAAATCTACGTAGTGGAGAAAATTGGATGGCTTGCGTTTTATCTGTGTTCACTGCAGTTCTCCACTTCCTGAGCCACGGCTGCAGGGCATCCAACTGTTGTTGAATGACCGACGAGTCGTATTCCAGGTTCAGAGTCCTGTAGTAGAACATAGCGGCATCAGCAAAGAGTCGCAGTGATACTTTGGGGATGACTGGAATATCGTTAGTGTACAGAAGGTACAGTAACGGACCAAGAACTGAGCCTTGGGGAACTCCTGCCTCGATGGGTCTAGAAGTAGAAAGTGTACCTTCGACAGCAACCTGGAACCATCTGTTGTCGAGGTATGAACTTATGAGATGTACATAGCATGGAGGAACTGGGCTGCGGGCTAGTTTGTAAAGCAGGCCTTCGTGCCATACTTTATCAAAAGCTTTTGATATGTCCAGGAAAACTGCAATTGATTGATTTTTATTGTTGAAGCCATCGGAAAGGTCGTTGAGAACTTTTACAAGTTGGAGTGTTGTGGAATGTTCCTTTCGAAAGCCAATGAACCCGTCTAGATTTATATAAGTAGATATTAGTTCAAGACATCGCTTGTATGAGAAAGCAGGTTCACACTACTCGTGTTTGTGTTACTCTGATGGACGATAGCTCGAGCCGAGGAGACAAACGCGCGCGCCTTACTAGCCAATGGCTTGAGTGGCTCCGCTTGTTGTCGGTACATCAAAGGAGGGGAGACGACAAGCCTTGATCAGTCGACTTGTAGGGTTGTTGCGATATCGGGAAGTTTCCGATATTCGATATTGATAACGATATCAAGTTCTAATATCGATATCACGTTATTATCGAAACAAAATATCGATATCGGAAATATCAAATGATATCGATATTTTTTTAACGTGTAAAATGTAGGCTATTGTAATAATATGTTAGGCCTAATTATTTACTTACATTTGACCAGAGGTTATGATGTATTTTGCTTGTATTCTGAAACTACACGTCAAACTAACTCTAAAACTCTAAAACCGGAAACGTAACCGCTTCTCACTGTATCCCTATCTAAACAGTGCAATTTCTAGCAGCTGAACGCTTTGACATTGCCTCATTTGAAACCATTTTATGTAATTGAGTGTTGAAAGAAAAACTGAATATTCTTTATAAAATTTCGGATCCGGCTTGCAAATAATTTTTCATTATTAGTTTTTTATTGTGTTGGGAAAAAAGTTCAAACTTTGTACTTACAAAATGCCAATTACACAACAAATCAAAAGCATTAAAAAAAATTTAAATTGCAAGACGGATGCAAAATTGTGACTGTGCTTAAAATGAGACCTTGCAAACAATTTTATGGATAAAAATTAAACGAAATAAATGGTTTGAAATTTAACATTGCTCTTATGGGATAAAAATCCAAGATGGCCGCCACTACAGCAGACCCTTAAGTTCAGAAATTTTGGTACTGTATTTGTTTAGTCAGTATTCTGAAACTACGCATCGAACTCAAATACTAGCGGGAGGTAAGTCTATATTCAGGACGATATATTGTAGACAGTAGTTACTCTATGATCAAACATGTTTAAGTTCATATTAAGGATAAATACAAACATAGATACGTTTAGAAACTAAAAAACAATCTGTGTATAGGTTATGAAGTGCCTTGTGTTTTTATATTTTTAGGAGTTGCAATTCTGTTGTACAAAAAAACGTAGCCCTAATTGCTACAGTACAGACAAAAAATATCGAAATCCGATATTGACATTATTCTTCGGATATTGCGATAATTTCGAATCTCTAATATCAATATAATATTGAAACAAAAATATCGATATTTACTAATGTCGATAATATAGCAACATCCCTATCGACTTGTTGCATTCGTACGATTCACATTAAAATCAATAGGGGTGAAATGGAGTGGACCGAAGATTTCACAATTAAATTTATTAATGTATACGAACAACACCCACTGTTGTGGGATGTTAACAGTTGTGTTTATAAAATAAAATCTAAAAGAGCCGCGAAGCTTGGGATTCAATCTCTCAAGAATTGAAAGTGAACGTGGCTGAATTAAAAAAATAATTCGACCACGCAGCTGAACCGCTGACGTGAGTTGAGCGAATTTCCAAAATTAAATTTATATACGTTTTTGGGTTTGAAACAACTATTTGAGAAATTTATCTACTCACGAAGGTGCTGCCAGCATGTACCAAATATAGTGCCATCGGTCACCACGGTAAGAGCCGTGGATTTAATTCTGGTACTTTTACGGTATTTTACGTTTTGATTGTTTTTGGGGGAACCACATGGGCGCGTGAAAAACAAAATATGCAGAATTATTTCGTATGTCTATTTTGTTAAAGAAAACTTCAACAAAATTTAATTCTAGTACGAAAAATCTGAAAAAATTGTTACTTCCTGTCAAACATTTGGTCTACTTCCGGTAAATGTTTTTGGCTAACGAACTCGTCCAAACGACCTTAGAAAACCAACCTGCGTACCAAATTTGGACCAAATCGGACATAGAATGCGTCCGTTAGAGTGCGCACACATACATACATGTTACTTCCGGTCAAAAATGTGGTCTACTTCTGGTCAATGTTTTTGGCTAACCTACCAGTTCAAGCGACTTAGAAACCCAATGTGTGTACCAAATTTGGACCAAATCAGGCGTAAAATGCGTCCGTTAGAATGCACACACATACATACATAAATATATACATATATGTATATATGATTTTTAATGACACCTCAAAACGTGTTCTGGGGACCATGATCGGTGCTCATTTGCTACTCCCGACCTTGGGTCTTACCATAAGGGCCACTGCAATAGCTCATTTTTCCTATGGAAATTCGCTAAAAATGAACAGTTCATTGGTAACTTATCGCAAAGTGCGCCAGAAGATAATTATTGAGCGGAGGTGTAATGCATTCTAGAGGTCAAATTTACCACATTTGTAGTACCTATGTGTTTTATTTTGCACATGACTGAATTGAAAATATTATATTGAAACAATGAACGATTTGCAACATTATTTACCCTCTATCTCAATCTACCTCTGTAACCTGTGACATTCAGGCTACTACACAACTACACTCATAACTTAGGCTATATGAACTGGTCCCAAACAACTTTACTTTAAATTTGTTCCATAATTAGTTTCAAGTAACTTAAATTAGTTTCAACTTTTGATATTAAAATACGTAAAGGAAAGAAAGGTTTAAAGTATGTTTTGATAATTATTGTAAAGAAAATAATACAAGTGAGTGTGGGACGGCTACGTACAAATTCACCAACTTTTTTTGGGTCGTTTCTGATATACAAATTCACCAGCTTCGAAACAGGTATAAAAACCAGGGACAGGCCGGGTGTCGGCCCATAAAAATTCACCAACTTTCTACCTGACACAAGTACGAGATATTTCCCTCCGAATAGTTTCATAGTCCCTTGCTGTAGCCAAGACCATCTACAATTACATCAGACCTAAATGCTACAATCGATTTAGTCCAAGATGGCGACGATATCGGTTGTAAACAATCTCAGTTAGATCCTATGATAGTAAGGTTAACATCAGTCTTTTCGGTGCTTATTGCTTAGTTTTGAGTTTTGAAAGTTTAATTATTATATCATTCAATACTGTGTGTTATTTTAAAAACGTTCAATTCAATTACAACCCTATAATGGGTCGATCGTGCTGTGTACTGTGTACCTGCACTACCTGGGTGTAAATCCAATTACGGTGTTTCAGCATTTAGGTTTCCCAAGAATGAAGACATGAGAAGAAAATGGTTAAATTTTGTTCATCGGGATAAATTTATCGTTACAAACAATACATTAGTTTGTATTAAACATTTTGAAGAACGATTTATAATAAGAGAGGATGGATTTTCTGCCGGTTGTGGTGAAACTGTTTCTGTTCCTATGAAAAAACCTAAACTTTCAGAAGATGCTTACCCTAGTATATTTCAAAATTAACCTTCTTATAATACTCTGAAAGTTCCAAAGAAGAGAAAAGACCCTGTTCTCCGTAAAGAAAATGTGTTAAAAATAGACGAAGATAATTTTCAAAAGTTTCTTGAGAAGGACAAAATACCTAGGCCTAGTTTAGAAATTTTTAAAGTTGAGGTTATAAAACGTGACATTTGGATGTTTTATTAAAGATACGTATGTACTTTTGGTGAAAATTAATGATGAGTTTTTCACAGACATTCCAACATTAACAGTTTGTTTTAAAATAATGAATGATTTCAGCATTAGTGTTTTTTATAAAAATATACAATTGTGTAGTGGGGTTTATCCGTTTGGGAGCAACAAACTTTTTTTGTGAACAACATCAGATATCCAAAAAAGAGCAATGTATTGACAGGTTTTTTTTGTAATAAAAGAAATAAAACAGTACTGTACTTATATTGTGTGTAGATGATTTCTAAGCATAGCCTATTTCTAGTTTCAAACATTTTCTGGCACAAATTTACTATATGACCCTACAACAACAGAAATGTAAGACAAAAGAGTAATAACTGAAGTTCTAAATTATAGTCTTTAGTCACAGTATGTTTACCTGTATTCAAAACATTTAACATTAAAATGTAAAACAAGGTCGTCGTGCAAAACTATCAGACGAGGGTCGTATAGTAAATTTACGCCCATTTTCTTGGTAAAGTTATTGTTTTTTCCAACTGTGTCTCCTATATAAGGTCATTTTGGATGAATATCAGGGGTTCCAGTTCATAACTTGAATGATTATATCAACTTAATAAGTTGTAAAAAAAACCCACTGAATCAAAACTAAATACAATAAATAAATAGGCTTACTATTTAGGCCTACATTGGTCAGTTTTTTTTTTAATAAAGGTAAGAGAGACAGTGACTGGTAATATCTGTCATTTGAACCTTTGATTTAACATAAATCTTTGTTTACACGTATGGTTCATATTTGGAATTTTAATATTTCGTTTTTATTAAGGATAAGCGAGTGTTTTTGTTTTTGGCACATTAAGTCCAATATAAAAACCACCGTCTAATGTCAGTTTTAAGTTGTCACTTCTGTCGGCAGTCCAAAGATTTTTTTCAAGAAATAAGTTATGTTGTTTCCTCAATGTTACTTTATTCTTTGAAATTACATATTCTTACGTTTTTAATAATTCTTATTTGTCATAACAAATAATAATATAAAATAACTAAAGAGAGGTTATGTACTGGCGTAATATCTTTCGACCGATATGGCGGCCATTTTCTTTTAGTATTTAGGTCTGATGTAATTGTAGATGGTCTTGCTGTAGCATACCAACTGATTGGAACGCAAACCAATAAATATTAGGTTAGGTTAGGTCAGTATTCGGGATGTGTATGTACAAAGAACAACATAAAATAAAACTGACTTTCACGAAATTATGAAGTTTTGTAATCGTAATCGCGATTCGGAGGGTAATATCCCGTACCTGTGTCAGGTAGAAAGTTGGTGAATTTGTATATTTGAAATGACCCAAAAACTGTTGGTGAATTTGTATGTGGCCGTGTGGGACAAGATTTAAAACTATCACACAACTCCGCCAATAATGGAGATAAAGGAGAACCCATAGCTAACCCATCTACTTGTTCATAAAATCTCTCTTGAAATTGAAAATAATTTAATTTTTATGAAGATTTTTATGAATGATTTTGAAAATAAATTTGTTGACGGTCGGAATCCTTTTTAGGGCAACATTAAATATTGGTACCGATACGTAGATGATATTGTGTTTGTTTGATGGTTCAGACCGTCAACTTAAAATGTTTCAAAATTATTTAAATTCTGTTAATGAGGCGATACAATTCACTATGGAAATAGGCATGGAAAACACAATAAACTTTTTAGACCTGAAAATAAAAATCGAAGACAGTAAACATGTATTTAGTATATTTAGAAAACCAACATACTGACAACATTATCCATACAACATCACAACATCCAATCAGCCATAAACTAGCCTCATTTCACAGCATGTTGTATCGTCTCATTAATGTTCCCATGAATGAATTTGCCTTTCATCGGGAACTTAATTGCATTAAATTGATTGCCTCTAATAATGGTTATAATAGTCAATTAATTGAAAAAATGTTAAAAAACAAATTAAAAAAGAATGTTAAAAAACTTATATTCCCTAATAATGGTAAAAATGAAACTACAGATAAATGGCGTAGAATCAATTACATCGGTAAAGTTAGTGTTACCGTAGGTAAATTATTAGAAAAGAGAAAGCATTGTAGACCTGCCTATTACAATAATAAATGTCTGGAAAATATTTTAAATAATTCCAAAGACAAAGTTAGTAAATTTTCAAAAAGTGGAGTGTACAAATTAAGTTGCAAAATTTGTAATGCAGCTTATGTAGGGCAAACAGGTCGTAGTTTTAAAACTAGATTAAGCGAACATAATAGAAGTTGGCGACTAAACTATGATGACTCTAGTTTTTCTAACCATTTAAAAACACATCTTGACATTTTAGACTTTAATTTAAATACAGAATTTGATGTACTTCATGTTAATTGTAAGGGTAATAAGTTAGATGCTTTGGAAATGTTAGAAATTAAGAGGTTAATTAATAAGGACGTAAGTTTAGTTTTAAACGAACAAATAGATTAAAGCAATTCGCCACTTCTACAACCGTTGTTATTGACCAGTTCGATTCCTCCCCCATCCCTAACCTAACGGTATTTTGGCCTACCTGTACCCAACTGCTGTGTGTTGGATTTTTTCTTGTTCCTTTAGTCTTTAAGTTGCCTTCGATAATGCCGTAGCTGGCGAAACCTAGGTCGGCACGGCTCAATAAAGATTTGTGAAACAGTACAAAAAGTTTTCATTTATTTATTTATAATGGAATTTCACCAAGAACCAACGGTCGTTAGTATAAAAAACTTTGTATGAAGTAAATCTTTTATTAAACACATTAAAAATTCATATTTCATAACAATAAAGTCGTTTTGGATAGATTTCTCAGCAAATGACGCCCAAAAACACTTTTTTACATCTACCCCATAGAAATCGAAGTAGAGCCATAGGGCCGGGGCCCCTGAAAGCGGGGGCACCAAGGCACTGCCCCGGTTGTTCCGGCGTTAGTTACGGCGCTGTAATTGAGCCTGGCAAGTCAGACTCTGGAGCTGAGAAAGCGAACTCTCCAAACTGGTTCGCTTACAAAGCGTTCGGATTTCAACACGACAGATAACTGGTATAGCTTTCCGAAACTTACTTCAGTCTTTGCTATCTTCGGTCCAACCAAATTGATCAAATATTCAAAATCGGACGCGGACATACGGCAAAATGTCTTAAAAAGTACACTTTCAACCTCCAAGTCGCTCATTGCTACGCAAATTTCGTATTTCGTATGCTAGGAGCCGACCTTTTATTTTTTATATTTACAGCCTAAATGAGTAGAAAGTACTTCCTTTTTTATTTTTAAACCTTTCTACGTAATAATTGGTAATATTTTAAAGCGGACGCACATGTGCGCCCACAGCACACAGGTTTGAAATTGTCGTGCGAAGCACGCAATGCTATGTGTTTTGAAAATACTTCCAATACAGGAGTTGGCGTGCGAAGCCACAAAATGAAAAGTGGAATTTTTTTGTTCTTTAATTTATGTATTATTTAAGAAAATAAATGATATGGTAATATTTTACAATTTTTAAAAAGTTGCAGCGTAGTCTCATTTTCCAGGTAAGATAATAAAAGCTTCATCTCTTACTTCCCTCTCCTCGGTATCATCGAGTTTTTTTAGCAAAACTTTGAATACATCTTATAACATTTGGTTTCAGAAGTAAGTAACAGAAAATGTGTGTAGGCCTACAATAGTCTCTAATATTATTACATGTCAACAGTTTATTTGTACATTCTTATTGATTGTGGCCTACAAGGAAGGCTCTTCGCGTTTCGTAGCAACGTTCTTTGTTCTGCGTTTTGGCGGTTGTCACAGCCACCTGTATTGATATTATTTTAACAACAATCAAATGTGTTACTACTAAAATAAAGTACAATTAATTGAAGAGGCAAGGGTTCAAAAAATATGGACTAGTAACTCAGCTACGTGTTTAGGCATCATTCGCAGTAACAACTTGAGTCGTCTAAGTTAAGTTTTAAATGAACAAAATAGATTTGTAGCTCGCCACTTCTTCATTCAACCTTTGTCGTTTGCACAGATTCCCCGCCCTAACCTAACGGTATTACTATAAGCATATCTAAGATATCTAAGCAGTGCAATTTCTTGCAGCTGAACGCTTTGACATTGCCTCATTTCAAACCATTTTATAAGTCTATTTATTGTAATTGCGTGTTGAAAAAAAACTGAATATTCTTTATAAAATTTCGGATCCTGCTTGCAAATTATTTTTTATTATTAATTTTTTATTGTGTTAGGAAAAAAAATCAAACTTTGTACTTACAAAATGTCAGTTACTTGACAAATGAAAAAAATTTTTTAAATGTAAATTGCAAGAAGGATGCCTATTGTGACTGTGCTTAAAATGAGACCTTGCAAACAATTTTATGATAAAAAGTAAACGAAATAAATGGTATGAAATTTAACATTGCTCTTATGGGATAAAAATCCATTTTATTTTTACTGGAGCAGACCCTTAACGAACCAGAACCATTTGCGTCAACATATAAGATTCTTAGAAATCGATAAATTCCAAGAATCTGTTCGAAACTAACATCAATAAAGTGAACCATAAGTTTTTATTAATAACCCGTTACATTTTACCAGCCCTGCGTATTTTTTTACCAATCACCCGTAACATATTCTTAACGAACCAGAACCATTTGCGTCAACATATACGATTCTTAGAAATCGATAAATTCTAAGAATCTGTTCGATACTAACGTCAATCAAGTGAACCATAACTTTTTATTAATGACCCGTTTATTTTTACCAGCCATGCGTATCTTTTTATCAATCACCCGTAACATATTCTTATCGAACCAGAACCATTTGCGTCAACATATACGATTCTTAGAAATCGATAAATTCCAAGAATCTGTTCGATACTAACGTCAATCAAGTGAACCATAACTTTTTATTAATGACTCGTTTATTTTTACCAGCCATGCGTATCTTTTTACCAATCACCCGTAACATATACTTAAGGCTCGGCTCTCTACATTCAAAACGGCGAAGTTGGGTACCAATTTCAATGTTAAATAACCAAAACATACCTTCACTATTAAGCATATTTTTGTGTTGTTTTTGGCAAAAAACGAAAGCTGTATTTTTTTTCTTAAAGTAAAATAGATTGTGGGTGTTGATTGCTAAGAATTTTTGCAATATCTCTTTTTGCAACTGAGTAAAAAATTAATAAAGTTTACTATTTTTTACTATTTATATCATACGTTTATGAAAACAATAACACGGATTTTGAAAATGTATTCGGCAATCAACATCCGCATATGATAGTACTTCAAAATGAAACCAAAATTTTAAATTTATTCCACGAATTAACAGAAAAAAATGACTTATTCTGTAGCATTGCTCTTATGGGAATCAGATTCAATATGACGGCAGGGTAAGCGCCCCCTTAACGAACCAGAACCATTTGCGTCAACATATACGATTCTTAGAAATCGATAAATTCCAAGAATCTGTTCGATACTAACGTCAAT
>JAGFPH010025409.1:0-10887 GCA_018207615.1 Philaenus spumarius
TAGAGTCATATTTATTTCGTTATTGTAATCCTTAAAATATTCTCTATAAAAAAATGTTCATAGCGTTTAAAGCTATAAATAATTATATTCCGTGTATTTCTAAATTTAATGTTAAAACTAACTTTTCTATAGCCTAACAATAAATACATGCTTAGCTATTTTTTATTAATATGAGACAAGTTATAAAAAAATTCCTCAAAAAAAATTGTAGGGTATTTTGCAGTCTTTAAAATTCTATAAGTTTTATACATGTTAAGTGCAGCTAGTTGACATAATCGGTCTGACAAAGGAAGACGGTGCGGGGCGTACGAGTCCTCGCGGGCCGGATCAGTGCATTGGCATTTCAGCGGTCAATCTGCTGCAAATTCCTATTGTTTGGACTTTCATAGCTGGTCTAATAATTATGGGTAAAATTGACTTAAACATATATAAATAAACTTGGTTTTATCTAACAAAATAAATGTAGGAGATTATTCTGTACATTGTTTTCGCGATCTTATAGCCCGTTTGGGGTTTTCCCATAATCCAAGGTCGCAAGAACTAGGTGCGAACTTTCGTTTTTTCATTGCGAGCGGAACGAAGCAGCGCGTGAGCTGGGGCTGGTGGCTGAGGTGTAAATAAATTCTACTTACATGTTTTGTACACGCATACCATTCAGCGCCTTTGTAAGTAGACCAATTTCCCACATAGTTGGTTGAAACCCTAAAACGTGTAAATTTAATTTTGGACATTCGCTGAACTCACGTCAGCTGTTCAGCTGCGTGGTCGAATTATTTCTGGTACTATTCATCCGTAAAATATGTTTTCAAAAACATTTAAGTCAGTGCAAAAGCGATGGATACATTATTATTTTTTTAGTAGCATAGGATAGAACACATGATTGTCAGACAATCAGCTGTTGTAGAATATAAAAATGCTTAACCCTCCTGGGTCGGATCAGCTGTAACGGAAGTGTACATTAAATCCACAGTAACGGAATATTCCTATCTACGTTGAAAGTGCACAATATAAGGCCTTCGCTTCTGCATCTAGATCAAGGCCCTACACCACAGGCTGCTAGTAGCCTACTGTTCTGCGTTTGCAGTTTAGATGAAAAGTATTAATAATTGTAAATAAAAGGAACCGGTACCTGATACTAACACAGCTAGAGACATTAGAGCAGTGAATGACGGGTTTCTCAGAATTCTTTCGGAAAAGACCGATAGATGTGGAATTTGAACAGTAATTAGTGACCTAGTGCCGATGCTGGCTTTTACCCTGGGGTTGGAATTTATTATATTCCAAATAACTGCAGGAATCAAAGAGGAATGACAAGCAAAAGGTTAGTTATTTTTCTATAAGTCAATACTTTTTGACTTATTCATGATTTAATATGTTAGTTTTTCACTAAACAAATTTATGTTTTTGAATGATTTTCTACAAATAACTAGAAAACTTTAGGTTTTATTAAATGAATTACAAAAAAATAAGAATGAAGCTCAAAAAACAACAAGAAGATTGTTTTTTTTTCTAAATTTCTGTAGGTGTATACGAAAAGTTAAAATTGGTTAAAGTTGACTTCTTGTCCGTCGAAAACTAAAGTCGAAACATTCAACGTTTAATAATGGGAAAACGAAAAACATTTCGGGAAAACATATAAGACATTTCTCAAAATACCTGAAAAGACATTTAAACTGAGCTTTTATAAAAATTCTAGAGTAAAAACTAAGGGAGTTATGATGAAAATAAAATGGGTTGCTCGATTTTGTTTTTTGAGAAAAAGTCTGCAATGAAACCAGTGGCTTTTCCACAAGAATTCAAATTTATGTAAATCTTTTATAATTTACTTTTTTTCTAAACGACCGGTTTAAAGTTTGACCGGTTTAGGGTGCACATTAAAAAAGTTTAATTGAAAAACCAAAAATACTTGTTACATTTTTATACCAACTGTCTTTATTTCGAAATAATTCGAAAACTAAAGGTGATACGTAAACAATGCAAGCGTACAATAATTTAGCTTTGTGTTTACTTAACAGTTTTGTTTTCTTTTTATTTCTCTAGGATACAAATATGACCGTTTGAAGTTTGGGTATGAGTTTAACCAGGTTTTCCGAACCTTTTAAACTAAAAAAGTGTTCAACGTTACACCAATAATTCTCACGTTACGCCCTTGAAATTCCCTACAAAATGGTTTTTGGAGCGATTATATAACTTAAACATTAAGGAAGTTATCGTTGAAAACCCAATCGCGTTTTTTCGGAGACAATTTCGTAGTATTGATGAATACCAATGAACACAGCTCGTATAGTAATATGTATTAGTACTTGTCCTCGCACACTATACATTTACACACACACATGCACCATTAAAACATTTAAAGCTATCTAAAAATATTTATTTAGGGATGATTTTTAAGGGTCAAAAGGTCATCATGAATTATGTTCCAGAATTTAAAATTGTGTTTATTCTACTTGCACATACTTGAACAGTCTCACGCTAAAGTAATTCTATAACGCAGCTAAACCGCTGATTTAAGTTTAGCCTCCAGCTTCGACTTGCAAGATTAAGCGAGTGTGCACCTCGACCTTGCGACCTCGTTTCATGGACTGTACGCTTCGCTCGCAGCGTACAAACTTGGCAGTCGACCTTGGATTAAAATAGTTTAATGGTATTTTACGTTTTATTAGCGAACTATAAGGTCGTGTAAAAAGCAAAATGTGCAGAACAGTATCCCACATTATTTTTTAAATAATAACCTAAAAAGTTTGATTCCAGTACGAAAAATCTACAAAAAATTGTTGCTTCCGGCCAAAAATTGCTCTTCCGGTTGTTGGATTTTTTTTGACTAATGGACTCGTTCGAACGACATATACAACCAACGTGTGTACCAAATTTGGACTAAATCTGACTTAAAATGCGGCTTTTAGAGTGCGAACGCATATATACATTGTTTAATGACACCCCAAAACGTGTTCTGGGACCTTGATCGGTGCTCATTTACTACTCCAGACCTTAGGTCTCACCATAATTGTCACTGCAATAGCTCATCTTTCCTATGAAAATTCGCCAAAAAAACTTACATCAATAATTTTCACATTTTTCATAAGGGATGGTTTTTAAGGGCTGAAACGGTGCAATAAATAATACATTATATTATAAGCAGTTAATGACTTAGTTTCATGAAAATAGTACATTATTAAAACGTTTCAAGCTGTTGAATGTCTTTTTTTTAATTTCGTCTTAATAACCACTCATGGAGGTTTGTAAGGGTAGGAACTTTCTTATACATCCGTAAGCAATATTCCAGGACAAAAAACAATCTTTATTTGACACATTTCATCTACTAAACAATTAAACTTACTGTTTTCTAATTTTTGGCACCAAGGGGTTGTTTTCAACCCTAAAACCAACAAGCCCACATAAGGATGAGGTAATTTTTTAAGGAGAGGGCAAGACGAGCTTATTTTTAATGTTTATGAAAGTCTGTCTTTTCCAAAAGAGTTCGGAGGTTATACCTTATTTTACCGCCTACTACATGTGAATGAACGGGTCATTTGAACGGACCCTTTTTGTGAACGAATCCAAATGATCCTAGTCTGGTGTCTAATTTAAAAAAATAAAAAACTCTTTTTTAGTCACTCACTTCAGCACAAATACGAAAAGAATTTAAGATGTAAACCTTTTTTGAACAGCCCCATTTTGCCCTTCCAAAAGGTTTGGTCGTATCAAAACTTTTATGACATATCCGTTTGCCAGGCGGAAACGGTGGTCAAATATTGTTTAAATAATTTTCTTTTCGCAAATTTAAAATATAGATTTTTCTCCACCAAACCGTTTTTCGTATGTTTTCGCTCATTTGACTGACAACTTAAAAACGGATGTAGATATTCAAAAACCATTTTCTAGTGGAGTAAAGATGGCCCTGAACTAAAAATGTCACAAACTTTCTTGCATGTCTTATCAGAAACATCCTGTAATGACCATGTTATCAGTGTATACAATGTCCACAACAATTATTAGCCTATTAATCCCAATTTAGTATCAACTAATTGTTATACGTAACCTTCTTGCTTATCTGTTTATTGTTGTTGTCATTCTAGACATTAAATAAAATCGACAGGCTTTCTACGATTGAGAGTCCGGGTACACTCCAACGAAGGGTCGACCAGTAAAATATTTCTAAATGGCGGACAAAGAGTCTGGGCCTTTTCTAATGACAGCTTTGTACCTTCTTTACTCTTGTGCCTGGTGCTAACCTAACGAATCTGTTAAGTGGCGTTTGGAATTATCACTAAAACTTGTTCTGTGTTCTGGGCTTTATCTGAGAAACTCAATATAGGAGATTATTCTGCACATTTTGTATTTTTACACGAAATTATGGTCAACCCGGTTCCCCCAAAACGTAAAATAACAAAAAGGTTCTAAATCCACGTGGAGCCGAATTTTTTCGGAGGTATACTTACTGTGTATTTAAATGGGAGTGGCTAAATCTATAAGAGCAGAGCCGACCCGCGCAGAAAAAAGAGTGTCCCTATTTTTCTTTCCTCATCTAACACAAATCATCAAAAATTTCCATGATGATTTTGCAATTCACGGTAGTTTTTACAGTAACAGCAAATCCAGACTAACTGATGGTGAGGTGAAATTAGCGCGCATCTTTCCGACACATGTCGGAATTCCACGACGGACCGGGTCGGCTCTGCTGCTGCTCGGCTCTGATCGTATAAGTATAGCCGTAGCTTTATTCAGGTTCCAACTCTAGCATTGCGTTGGTGGCCTACATCAGGAGTTTTCTATTAGATTGCTTTGGCTCTTATAATGTTTAACGCACCATTGAACACGTCATGTTTTCCGTGCTTAGTCATGCCTGTTTTCCCTGATATGATTAATTTATAAGCAATTAAATGAAGTAATTAAGTACTACTCCATTACTTCAATGAATAAAAACTAAAGCAGATTTTAAAGTCCGGATTATACGTAAGCCCCCAGAGGCGGTAATACATAAAGGCGAACGAGGCGGAGGGCACAGTGGTCGGAAATGGCCGAAACCGGCAAAAACCCCTATGAGGATTCATTTGGAGGACAAGAGTCTTTTCCTCCAGCTGCTACTTTAAACTTATTTTCTGCCTTACTAATAGGGTAGAAAGAACAACTTATCCGGCGGAAGGGCCCTTGTGGTAACATTTCCTTTCGGGGCGACAAATAGATAGGCTACTTTGCTCCGTTAAGGCACACATAACTATTATCCATGTTTTTTGAGACTTTGAATAGATCTAAACTATTACCAAGACCAACTCTTGATCGCTCTTTTACTAGCTAAAACTATACTACACGCGCTATAACTTTGCACTTGGGATTTTTGGAGTTTACTGTGAAAATGGTATCGGCAACGTCGCACTGTTGAGACGAGCGGATGTGTCTTTACGCGCTGACTCACAGGTGCACTTCCTAAGAAGGCTCTTTCGAAATTGCAAATTATTATTTTTTTCTTCTGATACATTTTTCAATATTTCTTATCATAACATGTTTGGTCATACTTTGCTGATAATAAATATCTAAAATGTATTAAAATTGGACAATTATAAGTATTGTTTATAGATGTACAGGGTGATTCAGTAAAGCGTAGCGGGCTATGCAGATTCAGATTCTACATGCAAAAATAAGTCGAAAATGTAGTATAACATTTTTTCGATTTCGGCTTAGTTTAGCCGTAATTCGCCATTTTGTTTTTTTACAAAAGTTCACTGTAACTCTGGAAATAGATAAGATATAAAGTTCAAATTTAGAATAAGCATTTTATATGTTACAATTAACAAGTATACCAAACACAAAGAATTTATTTTTATAATTTTCAAAATGGCGGCCGTTACAAATTTTTAACGTGGAATATCTTAAAAACCGTTAAATTTACAAAAAAGTTACAAGAGACAAAATATATATTTATTTTTTAACGACAGACAGTAGTTTTTTTTTTTGTAGTTTCAGTAGGTCAAAGGATAACCGAGTTATCGACAAAAACATAATTAGCCTACTTGGTAATTGTCTACAACAAACAAAATTAGCCTAAAATCATATTTTTTTAAAAATTTAACAAAGTTTTTAGTTAATTTCGTAGCGGGCTATGCAGATTCAGATTTTACATGCAAAAGTAAGTCGAAAATGTAGTATAACATTTTTCGATTTTGGCTTAGTTTAGCCGTAATCCGCCATTTTGTATAAAAAAAGTACTTTGTATTGTACTTTTTACAGTAAGATATTTAATGTCAGCAGGTTAAAAACGACATTTTTGAAAGTTTATATTATTTTTAATTTATTATTTTATTAATAGTATTTGTTTTATATTTAAATGTTAATTTTTCCGCAAAACGATCACAATATATTTAGTTTACCCTTTTTCCAATACTATTAGTTGTCTGATTACAAACATTTTTATATATTATTTCTTGTTAGAAAATTATCTTTAAGATGCATAGTCATAATGCACTTTTCATTAAGTTTTGAAGAAAAAGTGTAATTTTACTAGGAGCCTAGTTGTGAGTCATCGTCCAACCGGATACATTTGATAAGTGGGATGGGGTAGCGAGCCGACCCGCAGCGTTGCCAAACTGTGCAAGTCCCAAGTGAAAAGTTATCGCGCGCGGGGTATAATATATCAAGCCATGAAATAACGATTTCCTCAAAATAATTAGTTTTGACCGTATACACAATGGATCCGTGTGTTTTGGCGTATACATATTTACGATTACAGCCAAAAAAGCGACCTAAGAGGCGTTGGAAAGTGCATCCCTTAAATCAAGCTCGATATGTAGATGGTGCTTTTCGAAACCTGGGTTGGCAGCAATGTGAGAGCGGGCTGCCGCGTGGAATAAACGGTCCTATATAACCCAATGCATATAGGAATCGCTCTCTGCCAGTGATTTCTAAGTGCAGACGACTGAATTTACAAAACACTGCGACACACCGCTACTTCTGAGACCGCTCCTTTTTGAATAAAAGTACCTATTTAGGGCAATGCACTTAAAAAATCGCGGCGACGAATCGCTGCGACCTGTCGCGGTGATTAAAAGAAGCCTAAGGGTAGAAAGCACATAGGTATATGAAATACAAAAAATTACCAGGCTAAGAGTTTTCGCGCATTTTTTATAAACAAAAATAACAATAAATTTGGATTTTTTGGTTTTTCGTTGGTATTATAAACTTGGATATATAAGCATTGATGTATAAGCATGGATCACGATACTTCCAACGGAACATTTGTAGAGAATTAAGAAAAATGTTAGCACATAGTAATAGTAGCACGGAGGAGAAGAGAACGGCAGGCTGCTGTTTCCCCCATTACCACTGCCTCTCTTGCAAATTTACCGTCGGCGTCGGTCGCAAATTTACGCGTTTCGAGCTATGTTCTTTAGCATTTTTATCATACTTTATAAAACTTATTAAAACATCGCAGATGTATAAATTGTAGGTTTTAATGTCTACTTTCAGAATCCGTTTGGTTGGAATAGAGCCACTCTGGTTAATTGGGCGCACTATGCAAGATAATGGCCTAAATTGTTTATACTGCAATTATGCAAATACTATGAATGCGACAAATTTGATTTTCTTCCTGTTTGAATACAGTAGGCTAGACATAATAAACAATCATTTCCCTTAAAAGATCTACCCTTAATATTGTAAGTTAACAAAGATATAAACTTTTCGAAAATAGTAATTTTCAGGCGTTTTTCCGCCTTTCTCGGTGAAAAATGGTACAATCAGGGTTTATAAAAAATCTATTTGTAGGTTTTTTTTAAGTATCGTGATCTATTCATCATTTGTAATATTAACGAAATACTCAAAAAGTCCTAACTTATTGTAATTTTGTTTATACAAAATGCGCAAAAGCTCCTTGCCTGATAGTTTTTGTATTTTACATACCATGTACTACCCGTCACTGTGGATGCTTGCTGTTAAATTCAATAACAAAATTATCCTTCTTTTTGCTCTATTGGCTGGGTTAAATTCGCTAAGACACTCGGCGCAATGGTACATATTTCACAGACAAGAGCTACTATAGCTGTAGCCCATGAACACTAAATCAGGGTTTCCTTATATCAAACGAAAGTATTTATAGAATTTACACTAAAATACATATAGACATCAATGTTCAAGTATATCGATTACAAAATATGCTTGCTCGTTGGTTGAAAAACTGTCCAATCTTATATATGTAAACATACGTTTTAGAACAAATTTGTAAATTAAAAAATTAATGTTAAAAACATTTCCTTTCCAATGGTTTTTGTTTTATCGAGATTGAATGATTTTTAGTGAGTGAATATTCAATAGAATGAGATGATACAATAGTGCTGTCTGCCACTTGCTCGGCGGGCTCAGACGACACTGTAGTGTTATTTGGCACTTGTAGGGTTAAATAAAACATATAAATCAGTCCTTATAAAATGTTTTTTTGGGGGGGGGAGGAGGTAATGACAGCCCCTGGACCAGAATGAGTATTTCTAAATCAATCGCACGTTGGTGCAACATTTTTGAATTTTTTTCTAATTTTTCAATATACCTAATTGATTTTACATTAAATCTAAATGTCTTGAAAATGTATAAACTATTCTTAAGTCATAATTTCTCAAGTACAGTATCATCAGACTAAGAATGTGTCTGGCCTGAAGGGTGTGTCATCCCTTCTATTTCTCCCCGAACTTGCCTTGGCGGTACAACCAATTCCACGAAAACTAGGTTCACAAATTACATTTACCTACTCCTCTCAGACACACTCCAAGATTGAGGCTGCTGTACCTTAAAGGTAATAACTAATAAATCACGAAACAAATAATTATTCTGGGTTCGCTCAAATTTGAATTTTGAGGTTGTTCTAATCTTAATTTTTATTCTGGGGTCGCCCGAAGTAAAAACGGGCTATAGCCTTTATGTCCGACTCTCCAAGCCTATAAATCCTAGAAATGATTCAATTGACACTTCTGAACGTCAGAAATGTAACGAATTTGCTCTTTCTAGCTGAGTGAAAAATTGAGGTTTTTGCCAGTCTCCGACCACTGTGTGGCGCCTTGGCGCCTTAAGCGGCCTATACACTACACATGCATTGCACGCCGTGCAAGCACGACGAGCCAAAAACGGACGAAACCTGCCAGTGTGTGGAGGTCTCCGTGCTAAGCACGCCGTGCAAATGCATGGCACGATGGCAATCAAGACGAGTTTGAATTTCGGCACGCCATGCCATCCGCCGCCGTGCCAACCTGCTAGTGTGTGGGCCAGTCCCGCGCCACGTGCTGAGAGTGAAACGTCTTTTGAGGTTATATTTCGTTCGGTAGCGGCAAAAACTCTCAAATTTTTACCATGAGTGCTGATACACAAGTTTTTCTAGCACGTCACGGAGCAGACTGAATTTTCGTGCAATGCATGTGTAGTGTATGGGCCGCTTTAAACACAACACCAGCTCGGCAATGAGAGTAAACAATAAACGATAGCATAATCTCAAAAAAGTACGATTTTAATAACGCCAGTGTCTGTTGCATAAGCAAAGATCGTTTTCAAAACTGAATGTAATAAAACATTATCTTCGCTCAACAATGTCTCAAGAAAAACTGTCTTCTTTGGCAATCTTAGCTATTGAAAGAGATATCGCCTCAAGTCTTAATTTAATTTGATCAATTTATTATCTCTTTATTGATCAATTTAGTGTTGCAAAATGTAGAAAAGCTGTTTTATAAAATAGAACATAAATTAATAAGTTTACTAAATATTACAATGTACATTTTTACCTACAGAATTATTATTATATAACTAGGGGGCTTTGCCCCCTACTCGCTCCGCTCGCCAACCCCTACCCAACCTCCAATCGCTTCGCGATCTTTATTTTTCTACTTGAATTCGACTTCATAATCTACTTCATGAATTTGTGCCCCTGGAAGTTATGCAATACGTCTTCGCTACGCAATACACGGCGCCTGGAAGTTATAGAATGGCCACCGCTGCGCAATACACGTATTTAATCTATTCTTATTACTTTATAATTATGAGAAGAAGAAGTAAAAAAACGTTTTTATGTAATAGAGAGATTTATTTTTCTTCTTACTGACTCAACAGGGTCTTCTTTACCCGCTAATTTTTCCAAGCCCGTTCCCTTGTCAGTTGTTTCGCTAGATAGCTATTCTTATTACTTTATAATTATGAGAAGAAGAAGTAGAAAAACTTGTTTATATAATAGAGATAGATTATATAGTAAACAAAAAGTATTGTAAAAATATAAATTTTCAACGCCTTCTAACCTCAAAGCAGATCATATTATAAGCCTACATTGGTTCTATACGTGTACCTGTGCATGTCAATTTGTCAATAAAGTTTTCACGGGGACTTGCTAATTTCATAAATAATGGTTTTTATTTTGTATTTTTCAAAGCAATACAAGTTTCATGTAAGATGCAATACCAATACACTGTGTTCATGTATTTCAACTGATGATGACGTTTTTTTGTTTCAGAAACGTTTGAAACCGACAAGGAACTAATAATAGTTTTGCGAACTTTCGACACACAAATTGTTCAAAGTAAGTATTTATTGAAAACTTTTGGAATTGCATTGAAACTCTTTTTTGTTCTATCAATAATAATAAATACTAGGGACATCCTCGCGTGCTTGGCACACCAACCCCGTGGAGTGGACATCCCGGAAGGATAGCCGTAACATGATCTCTTATAGGACTACGTCCAAGATGTGTTGCCGACTTGAGCGGTAGCATGGGTTCTTGTGGATCTACGATAATAACCGTAAAAACTGTCAGACAAGGGCTTTCTTTAAAATGTTGGGACGTGCTCTCTATAACCTGAAAAATGTCGGACACGCTTTATCTATAACCTGAAAAATTTCGGACACGCCTTCTCTATAACCTGAAAA
>JAGFPH010025410.1:0-10885 GCA_018207615.1 Philaenus spumarius
TAAACTTTAATTTGTAAATTCGTAATGCCAATTTACGAGCTACAATTTCTAAGCTTGTGAACTTAGATTTGTAGCTTACAGATTAGCATTTGTAATGATCAAATAAATACAAGATGACAGAGAATGTAGAATTTGGGTGAACAGGAAACTAAAATTGGTCCATCAGTTAGATCGATACGCTCAAAAATAGGTCAGTATATTTTGGACATTATTTCCAAAAACTAATTTTACTAAACCAGTGGATGTAAATGGCAAAACTTTGTCGATTTTTTAAAACGATAACATTTTGTAAACATATATTTACTTCATCTATTGAATTACAATTAAACATTTTCAATGGCATTTTTTTCGACAATTAACAATTTAAAACTCAAAATATACCCCTCGTTGAAATGTCCTTAAATTGCTTATAAGTAATTTGTCTTACAATAATTTTAAACTGGTTAGGTATTTATAAAGTTAGGATAGATATTGTGATATAATTAGATTGAAACATACATAACAATCTTTATCACTTGTTAGTTTTCTATTACAATGAGGTTTATACAATTAATTGTGTTTGTTAGTTACTAACTAATTGTGTTAATTGTTGTTAGTTGTTGTTAATTGTGTTGTAATTATAACTATCTCATACTTTACACAGGGGCGGATCCAGGGCATAAATTTGGGAGGGGAACTTTCTGGGGGTTTTGAGGGTAGTTTGAAATTATCAAACTAAAAATAACCAATTTGGGGACATTTTCAGGTTAAAAATTTCCTTCCGTATCGTATGTTTTTATACATGATTTTTATGACAGGCTTATTTAAAACTTCACAGAAACAAATAATCAAGAAGAATCGTTTTAAATCTTACTATTCCGATTTTGTATAATAATTGATAAATATTAATATTGATAACTTTTTAATTATTTGACCAGGACTACAGATGTTTAAAGAGTACTAATAGAAAATGTTTACAACTTTGACTTCAAAGAAACAAACTTGATACTAATAATTATAATGAACAGGTAATTATTTAGCTTAAAATAACATTTGAAGTTAAATTTATACGCATTGTGCGTACTTAGGCCCAACGCTACAGAGAAAGTCTGGTTTCCTCCTGATTTTTTGAACCTCTCAATCACTTGGTTGGTTTCAATGGGTATATCGTGGAGTATATATAAGAGAGCCAATACAACCAACCTTTTCTGAACCATGGTAGTTTTTGTCCATTACTTCAAGTGCCTTAAGAGCCATGTTGTACGAGCGCTGTTAGCGCCACGTAGATAACGCTGAAAACCAGGCGTTAAATTCCCAAGTTATACAGGACGTTGAAAACGCGTCGATGGTAACGCGTCGTCAACGTGGACCCATGTCATACACCGCGCTTTGTCAACGTCGCCTCTCTCACTTCCATGATGGGCACCATTCAGTTAGGCTATCTAGGTGTATTAAACATACGGGTAGTAGAAACATATGAGGAATTGTGTAGGAGGAAAGGTAGACGATGGTTCATTGTCTCACCAACCTCATTCTAGCATGAAGCTTTCAATTGTTGATTGCTATAATCCTTCGACTTAACTTCATATAGAGGTGGCTGCTGTCGATAGCGTAAATAATTTTTTCCGTGTCAAACATTTTCTCACTTTGAAGTAAAAAAATAACAACTAAAACCACGACAAAGTCGATACTTCTGACTATTGTGGCTTCTTTGGGAGTTGCGCTGCGAGTTCGCGTTGACAGCGCTCCGTATAACTTGGTACGGCGTTGATAGCGACACGTTGTTAACGCGTCAGTCCGCGTTGGCAACGCTCAACGCCCGGTTAACGCAGATTCGCCAGCGTTGATATCACTCGTATAATATGGCCCACGGTAGGCCTACTTCTAATTAACAACCAACGTTAACATGGCGTTGAAAACGTGGCGCTAACAGGGCTCGTATAAAGCTGGTCGTCCACTAGGCGGCGCCGTGCTGGAGAGCCTCGTCCACTTACAGCGCGGCGCGGCGCAGTAGCTTTCTCCCCATTTTGATCACCTAATATTCAGTCAAAGTTTGACAGTATTCAAAGATAAAACTATTCTCTGCACTTTGTTATAATAATATTTCATTTTTGGGCAAAGCTTGTATTCCAAAATTACTATTATGTCTAGTTGTGTTAGCAGTCTTGTAGTAGGAACATAAAAACTAGTGTTTTCAAAATAATAAATTTGAAATTTATATATATTTTTATACAGTTCCATTTAGAACTAAATTAGCAAACGTTTTTTTAATTTTGAAAAACTAACAAACAATTTTTACTACTTTTTGTGTAGGCCTAAAGTTCAACTTTTTCCTTCCGTTACTGAAAATCTTTTGTTTCTTTAGTTGATAACTTTGTAAATTTTACATCAATCAATTTTTACTAGCATAGCGTATATGAATTTTTTAAATCTTTCTCTACAAAAAAGCTAAGGAACACTACTTTTGGATTGGTTTGTAATTACTATATTTTGCGAATTTTTGAAAATATGCTTGCACACGCAACGAAATGGCTTGGCATTGCAAAAAAAAAAATATATAACATGGACAGTTTGGGTTTTAGTTAACATACATGAACTTGAGACATTACGTTTTTGAAATGAATAACAGATTGGTTTCACTGTTGTATTAATTCAACTAATAATCTATAACTTTATCGCAAAAAGTTTTCATTTTTCCTAAAAGTACAAAATTTTCAACAGAATTATAACATTTTCTACATTTTGTATGAAACAAACCCTACTTATTTATATTTGCCAAAGTTTTTTTCTAAAAGGGGAAATACTTTGTTTGTATAAATATTGTATGAAAGTAGGTAAAATTGTAAGGAAGAGAGACAAATAATGTTTTTATAGTAATGAATCTCCAAAATAGATTCACCTTTGAATTGCGACACGTGCAGAAAGACTATGTTCTGGTTGTAGATCAGTTGCCGATATGACAGTTTGTTAGGTACGAATTTTGCCGAGTACAATGGAAGTTATCCGAACCCAGCGTCGCGGCGCGGTACCGACCTCCAACAGTTTTTCATTTATTCGAAAACGGCACCGCGCCGTGCTACACTCCTATGGGACGAAGCTTTTATGTTAGAATTTAAATACATTTTCCTTTTTCTTGAAAAAATAACTCTTCTAATTTTTCAATTTAAAAAGTTAAATTATCAATTTATTGCCAAATGTTTTATGATTCTAAACAAAGTTATTATTTCGTCGTAAATAAATTTTGTTCGAGGTCGGTAGTTTTTTCGCGCCGCGCCGCGCCGCTCTACCGACCTATCGGACGCCCAGCTTTTTATATGGCCCTAAGGAAGAAATGATCTTTCCGCACTTGCACTGCTGACTGGCAAGGTACACATAGGCTAACTTGAATAAGCGTCTGGATGACGAGAAAACATCTTTATCACAAATATTTAGTATTGCTCGGTAAACAAAAACACGAATTTCATGTAAGATAAAAGTTGATTAAGCCTACATTGATTACTGTAGTTAATTTTTGTATGGTCCCTTTTTATATTCTTGCTAAGAATTATACACTGTACAATACTTTATAATATACAGTACTTTGTTGGAAGCGCAAGTAAAAACGAATATATCAAAGGCCTGTATTAAAAAAGTTATTAGATTGTAATTTTCAAAGCAATACTGCATTATTGTATTACACTGCAATAAATCTCTTTATCTCTACATCTTTAAAAATATTTTTTTAGACAACATGATTAATTATGCGTATTTTCTCAATTTTGTAAAAAGACTAATACAGATTGTCAAATTAAAAAATTATGCCTACAACACGGATTGTTTGTTGGTGCATAATTCCGAGAACCGAGAACCATAGTCTAAGGCTGTCAAGCCGCGCCGTCTGGCCGTTTTACCGCAGCGCTTCAGCGTATAATATTAGTACAGACCATTAAAACAAGGACTTGAGTTCAAAATATCGAGTTGGTTGCGAATTTGTGACTTTTAGGTGTAATGTAAATGTAAATCTAAGAAATTTGCCAGCAAAATGTATACCTGGCTTCCTGTTCCCCCCCCCCATGGATCCGCCCCTGACTTTACACAATGAATACAGAAACTGTGCGACACTGGCGCCGACAGCCTGCGCCTCGTTGCGGCCGCCGTGCTAAGCTTGTTTTGGCGCGAATAAAATCGGCTGACTATTCTACATATACATTGCGCTTCTTATAGTTTCTGTATTCATTGCTTTACATAAGGGATAACCCAATTAAAAACTTTGTCCCCCCCTTTTGAAAAAACGTAGTCTGTTTAAATTTGATGGATTTTCAGTTATAGGCTTATATTGCGAAAGTTTTAAAATAGAAACTCTGTAGGAAGTGGCAGTGTTAGATTTTACTGTTTTGATTTCTGTAGAAACTTAAAATTTGACATGTTTATGTTTTTGTAATAAAACACTACCATTATTTGTGTATACCGGTACCTAAAGATTATACTTGACGTTTCGAAAGAAGACCTACTTATCAAGTCAGTTAAAACATAAATTTAAGACATACACAACTAAATAACAGCTGAATGACCAATCTTCCACATTATCAAAGACACCATAATCACAAATGTCAAATTGATAAAATACCCTTTATTCATATTAAAAAAGGGTAAAAGCAACTCGAGTTTAAGAATATTTTTTAATTTTCGTTTCAGGGTGTTATTAACCTACTTTTTTTTATAATTGGAAAACATTTTTCTTTTGTTAGACATAGTAAATATCTGTCTTATTTCTTATATAATGACTCACTTATATAAACACGAGTATGGTGGGTTCCCTGAGGTGGAAGAGCCCACAATAATACCTACGATAATTAATTAAAACAGGCGCTATGCCATTCATTATTATAGTTTACATCGACTCGTAAAAGTTACTATATTGAGTTGGTAAAGGGGTTTTGTCCATTTGCAGTTTTGCGATGAGTCACAGAGATAGCGCTGACGTCGACAACAATGTAGGCGGAGTCAACTGGGCAGACAACAATCCCCAGGCAGGATTATTGTAAGCTCTGGCACACAGTTTTGTGGCAGCGAACGAACGATACTAAACAGTGTTTTATACTAACGCGGATTTCTTCTTCAGGTAACTTTATAGATTATTCTATCTTACATAAACAAAGTTGTGTAAAGATTTTTGTTTAAAAGTTATGTAAACCTATGTTTAAAAGATGCACATCGATTTGACGTCCGTTTAAAATATTCCCTAAGAGTTAAATGTATAAACTATAAGTTTTCCATCATGTTTTATTATTTTTTGGTCTTATGGAGAAAGAACTTATCAAAATTTTATAATAGAAACATATTCGGGTTTTTATGATTTTAAATGCTTATTTTTGTTCGTTTAAGAAAGCAGATCTTTTTCTCTCCCTCTCTGTCTGTTATGTAACCTTAACATACACGACTTAAAGTTAATTTTGATTTTAAATATTATATCCAGTCATAGCTCATACGACAGAATATAAGCGATTTTAATAAATTGAATGTTTATAACATTCTCAAGGAAAGGTTAAAATTCTTTAATGTTGGTTTACAATTACTGGTTTATTCACGAAGGCGCTGAACAGCTGCCTCAGTATACGACAAATATTATTAGAATTTGGTTGCATCTAGCCACGGCTCACGAGCTGCTTCGTTCCACTCGGAGCGGGAAAACAAGCTTTCCTTACGGCCTCGGGTTATGGCCTGCTTCGCTTCGCTCGCCGCGTACAAATTCAGCCGTCGGCCCCGCATCAGAAGATCCGGTAAAATCCCTCATGTGGATTTGAACCGGGTACTTTTATGGTATTTTACGTTTTGATCGATTTTTGAGCAAAAAGCAGCTGTAAAAGATTGTGGAAAAAACAAATGTGCAGAATAATATAATACATTTATTTTTTTAGAAAAAAAAAAACAATAAAAATGGTTCATTTTAGTACGAACAATCTAATAAACAGTTTACTTCCGGTCAAAAATCGTATTTCTGGTTGGTGGATTTTTTGGCTAATGAACTAGTCCGAGCGACTTAAACAACCAACGTGTGTACCGAATTTGGTTCAAATCGGACTTAAGATGCGGCCGTTAGATACAAGCACATATATAATTAACATTTTTAACGACTCCCCAAAATTTGGGGACCATGATCGGTGCTTATTTACTACTCCCGACCTATGTCCACCATAAGAGTCATTGCAAGGCTCATCTTTCCAACGGAAATTCGCTAATAAAAGGCAATTATTTCCCGAAAATAAAACCTTAACCAATGAAATTTTCGTGCTGGAAACCTCTAAATGCCAAATTTTTAAGAAAACGTCGGGAGGAGTGGGAATTTTGTAAGAATTGTCAAATGAAAGTAAACATAGGTTGAGTGTAATATCATTTTAAAGGTCTTTTAAAAGTAAAGACATTTTTTTTTTACTTACTCGGTCCAGTGTCGATAGCAAACCTGAACGTACAAAAATTGGCGTTTTAAACATTTTTATTTACTACCACAAAACTATTTTATTCTCAGATCTCAAAATGTAGCAAACATATCTAATGATATAACCTTTTATACAATGTCCCACTATGAAACCTTCCATAGGTTTTCGAACCTAAAAAAATGGAAAATTTGTTGAAATAAAACACTATTTCTTAAGGGTCTTCTATACCTTGCGTAAAACAGCAAAACTATGCACTTCGTACTATCGTGTTTCGGACGCCGTTTTTCAACCTAAAAAGTTGTGAAACATCTTAAATTGTTCTTAAAGGCTTTGTGCTTTTGTCTTATATCTCTTAATTGAAAGAAATCGACGGCAACTCATTTTAATCAACAGTTTAACTGAGTAAAAATCGATTACTTTTAACGCTTTTTTTGGGAGTTTTAAGCAATAATTTCCATATTTTAAGCTAATACGTAAAAAATATAAAGCCTTCTTTATAACTTAAAGTAGTTTCCTATATTATTAATTTATAAATAGAATCCGAAACACGTTATTACGAATGCATGTTTCAACGATTTTGCGGCTTTAGTCAGACCTTTCGTATTGAAATCATACGGCACACTTGGTAGTTTTCTTCAAGGTAAAGAAGAGCCTTAAAAGAAAGTGTTTTAAGTCATAAAACCAGTAAAGGCTGTGGGATTAACTGACGATAAATGAGCATGTGTTTTACACTATTTAATATCTAGTTAATCTAGTTTGGTATTTCCTTATGGAAAATCCTTCCAATATGGAGAAATTGCAGCAAAGTTTCAAACCATAATTTCATAAGGAAATATTACCCAGAATTTAGGCCACAATGGCATGTGAATGGTAAGGCACTGAAGCGATCACGCATTGTGGTCCATTGTATTCGTTACAATAACATATTATGCTTGTGTAATGTGTAATCCCATTAGCAGTTATTGATACATATGTTTGTTACACATAAGGCCTTCTTCATTGTCCTGTAATTTATGCAAATTGTTTCCGGATAAACAAATCGGATTGGCGAGTTGGTTAATAGACAAAACATCAAGGTTATATAAGCCGTACCAAACGCTATACTAAAGGCAGATGCTGATTGTTGGTTGCCAAGTTTTTATGCGCAAATAATATTTACAAGAGAAAAGTAACAAACGGTGAAGTTTAGAAGACAACAATCAGAAAAAGATCAAATATCCGCAGGACTCGTGACATAATTGTTACCTCTTAAATATTTGTTAAAATAAACCAGTCAACGCGTGGTATACACTGAATTCAGTAACTATTTCAGATTACAGAAAGTGACTATAGAGGAATACATAAACTGCGGTGATGAAGCCACGATGGCCGTGGTTGTTAAGGCGTGAAAGCTTTATCAATCGTCATGGCAACCATCAATGGAAAAGTTCCGGGTTCAATTTCTATTGACCCCGAATAATTTAATAAATGGTTTCTTAACAGACATCATTGGCTGTGGTTCGGATTCCACGTAAAACTGTAGGCCCCCCTTCATTAGCCTTAAAGTGCAAAACAGCAGGACGTTAAAAAAAATTATAATAATAAATAAACTGCGGTGATTGATACACTACATCAGTTACACACTGTTGTATATAGGCTATATACATCTCTATACAGTTTATTACAAAAACCCCTCCTTCCACTATTTTGTATATACATTAAATAGAACCAAGCCTTTTTGAGACTATTGTCTAGGCCACCTCAAGTGTCTTTAAAAATTTTGGAATTTTTCTCCTCACCTTGAAATGGGTTATTTTGGCGCGTACTAAAACTTTTGAAATAAGAAGAGCATCTTGTAACATCTCAAATCAAAAGGCATAAAACGATACAATTAAATATATTTTTTAATACCATAACAAAATGGCGGCGTCTGTTAGTAGAGTCGCTTCCCACTTGGTGAAATGGCGGCACAAAATGTGTTTGAGATTTTTTACTTTCTCCACCCTATACGTAGTATATGGAGAAAGTATTGTTTTCGTAAAAATGTTCGAATTTGAATTTTCAGTTGAATTATCTGTTTTGGTGCTCCCAGAACCCCAAAAAATTGTTTAGTGCAATTATCTGTGTTGGTGCTCCCTGAACCCAAAAATATTTTTAGTGGAATTTTTTGTTTTGGTGCTCCCTGAACCCAAAAAAGTATTTTTAGAGTGGTGTCTGTCTGTCAGTCTGTCAGTATGTATACACGACCAGAGATGACACTATTGGTCCGATTTTCATGAAATTTGGTATGTAGGTACTAAACCCTAATATCTCCAGGCATTTTTTCATTTTTTGGAATTTTTTATTTTTAAGGGTGATTTACCCCTAAAAACCCATAAAAAACGACAAAAATGCAAATTTCTCAAAAACGGCTCTAACGATTTTGATCAAATTTTCAGTATTTATAGTGCTTAAGATGCCAAACAAAATGACACCACCCGCTTTTATCAAAACTTCGGCGTTTTATAATTATGGGGAAATGTTTAAAAATAAACAAGTTTATGTTGTCAATCTAGCATCGCGGCGGCGGCCGCACGGGGTAGCACCATGGTAGCGATCACGGCCAGTAATTCAAAGGTCGCGCGATCGAATCCCGCCTTGGACAATAATTTTTTTAAACGATTGACGTAGGTAGAATATTATTTTTTTGTTATGTTCTAAAAAGTAATAAATAAAATGATTGAAAACAATATTATTTTGACTACAGTAAGTTGGGAGAAAGTTTGTGTCAGTTAACTGATAGCCTACCGTTTATTATTAATATGGTATCAAATATCAAGTGTTTGAATAAGTTAAAAAGTCGGGCAAGTTTAAAGCATTATTTGATTGTGATTTTAAGTTTTCTTTCAAGGAAAGTACAGATCTTATAGTTAAAATTAAAATAATGTATGCAACAATTTTGGAAAGTGCCGTCCAAAAGATTTAGGGAGTGCTATTTTGTTGTCTTGTCATGCTTTTTAATTTAACATGTCACAAAATGCAAGTTCCTGTTTGAACATTTTGAGTTCCTCAAACACGAGTAATCTAGTTTCTAGACGCAATATAATTTGGTTTTGTTTTAATTTCTACTAATGTTCTTTTTATATTGTAAATAAGGCTCAAGAAATAGAATTTAATTTATTTCAAAAAGTTACAAAAGGCAAACCCACCAAGGGGTAAGCCATTACTGTTACTTTTTTTGAAAAAGGCGTTATTAAAAATTTTGGGTAATACATCTCCCTAATACATTAAGCTATAAAAACGAATTTGGGTACAATTGTAGGCTACTTTGTCCTACAGCTTGCTAGTATCTTCCTTCAAAACTTAAGAAAACACAGTTGATTTATTACTATTAGCTATTTTAAGTCCTCTTTAAACCAATATTGATATAAAATAATGGTTCCAATTAAAAACTGCTGTTTGTTAATCAACTGTTTTGCCTGTATCGATTGTTGGCAATAGGATAATAAACTCTGCCACTTCCTCTCGTAACATCAATTTAAACAAGTTAAGTGAACAAAGTGTGCTATTTAAAAGTTATTTGCAGATTTTCAGTTCACCGACATAATACAGTACCAGATTGCCATAATTGCCCGATTAATTTTATAGGTTCAAAAGCGTTAACTCTAATGTATTAAAACCCGATGTATTTTACTCGATAAAGTGTTGAGTAAAATGTAATACATATGTTCATTGTGATCTTTTATTTTAGCTGAAGGAAAAATCCTGTGTGTAATAAGGGCAGAAATATATTATTTTTACCCTTAAGTCATTGCTCCTCCCTCTCGCACGTCGCGTCGGCCTTGGAAATTCTCTCTCGTAAAAATTACACATTTTGAGGCCTTAATTATTTATAAATAACTATTTTACTACTGGTAAGGATGCCGAAAATGTAGATGAAATGTCGCTGAGCACAAAATACTAGACGGTCCAAATTACTATTTTTGTTAAACCTCATTAGTTTTAGTTCATTTTTTTCTAAACTGTTACTATTTCTAAACTGGACTGTTTCACGGTTTACGCAATTTCTGAAAATTAAGATGCACATATTTACGAAAAACCCAATGGCAAACAAGAATTGTACAAATTTGTTTAAAACTTATCATTCTAGATTAGATTGATTTAGGGCAGATTCCTGCATTGGAGGTGTATTGTGCCCCCTTTATTTGTAGTCTACCTAAGCTGGTTAAAATCCTGGACTTTTATGAGGTCCAGGATTTTCCCCATCAATTTTTTTCATCTTCTGCCCCTCGCTGCTGGATTCAAATTCTTTGGCCCACGCTATGATGGAACATATAGAACATATAAATAGCAAACATTCGTAGTACTTAAAGAATTTACATTTCGCCGCAGTCGAGTGAATTTTATATTTTATCAAAGAATTTCTAAGTAAAGGAATGTTGAGTATTTATTTGAACGGTCATAAAATCAGTTTAACGGCAAAAACACTAAAGATAAACATATTCTGCCTTGTTAGTTGAAACAATACTAAA
>JAGFPH010025411.1:0-10885 GCA_018207615.1 Philaenus spumarius
AAACCGCGTCACGCTGAAAAGTAAGAACAAATTTTTAAGAACTATCGATTAATCGACAGTAGGGTCACCGAATCCACAATATATACATACACTGATTCATTTCGACGACACTACTGTCTTGCAGCGCCATATATTGAAGATAAATATATTGAATAATATTGAAAAATGTCTTATATTTCATTTATATATCCTGTCTGTTTGTGTGCGTGAGTGGGTGTATGAGAATGGCCAAAGAAGTATAACTTCCACCGTGTGGTCCGACGCACACCCAATTTTTTTTCTTTCTTTTAATAACCGTTTGCTCGTATGTCTTTCATGTGTAACTGAAAAACTTTCGTGTTGACTGATCCTTTACTTGGCGTCATAACTCTCCGCAGAGGCCGTTGCCATCTGGCCTCTCTACATTTTCAGTTCATTTGCAGTTCTTCTGTCCACCAGATTATTGTATTGTGTGCATTTAGTGCTTATTGGAAGTTTTAACCTAACTTTGAAATGAACTTTGAAGAGGAGGAAGAGGAAGCGATAATTATTATGTGGAACTTGATTAATTTGTTTGAAAAATGCACTAATAACAGAGAACTTTAGATACACCCTATAAACGAGAAAGCAACAGGAAAATCAAGTGCCGTATCCAAACAGTGAAATTTCTTGCAGCTGAGCGCTTTGACATTGCCTCATTTCAAACCATTTTAAAAATCCATCTTTTGTAATTGAGTGTTGAAAAAAACCTGAATATTCTTTATAAAATTGCGAATCCGGCTTGCGTGTAACTTTTAATTATATATGTTTTATTGTGTAAAGAAAAAAAGTTCAAACTTGGTATTTCAAAAATGTCAATTACGTGGTAAATGAAAAAATTAAGAAAACGTGAAATGCAAACGGATGCGTATTATGACTGTGCTTAAAATGAGACCTTGCAAACAATTTTATGATAAAAAATAAACGAAACAAATGGTTTGAAATTTAACTCTCTCTTTAATTTAATTTGCTCTTATAAGATACAAATCCAAGAAGGCCGCCACTACAGCTGACCCTTAAGGAGTTGAAGAGCCATCCCAAAAAAATCGAAAACTACTGTCGAATGAAAGTAGAAACGTTCGAATACATCTTCAGAACACGAGTTGGAGAAAATCACGTGACAAGGAGTTGTGCGCGCACGGATGCGCAAGTTGCTCTGACGGACAGTGTCTGATAGCTTTTTGAGGGAGCTGCATCAGTCAAGGAAAAAACGTCTTTGGACGTCTGTTTTTGTCTGTTCATCTAGTTCGATACAGTGTGTGGCGACCCCATAACCACCCTTGCTAAACCTCTCGTTTTAGTTGCTATTAGTGAAAATGACTAAACGTGACTGACCGTGTCTGATTCTGTGTGTGGGCCGGCCTTATGTTCCAGTCTTCGTGATGTAAATATTTATACAAAAGAACATCTACTAACGCGACTATAAGTTTTACTGCCGAAGTCGTCTTTTCTAATAAGCGTAAAATGCGCTCTAATATATATATTTTTTTCATTTTTCTAAGTCGGAAAACTTGAGTGGGTATCATAAATATAACAGCCCGGGTCTTGCCAAAATAATATTACCTCGCAGTAAACTCTAACCGTAAAGTTTTCCTTAGCCGGAGATACTGAAATTTTATATAATAAAGGTTCTAAAATGTTGATGCAATTTTTTTAACTCAAAAAGCTTGAGTAGGTATCACCGTCTGGAATTCGGAGAGCATTTGTATAATGTTCAAAAATAAATTAAATTAATTGAGATCCCAAAAATAACACAAAGGTACTAAACTTTAACACTTAATAACGACACACCAATGGATCTAGTTAGCAGTAACAATAAATAATATATAATAACAAATAATAAATAAATATAATAAGGATAAATAAAATAGGACAAAACGAAAAGTATCTTTAAATGTTAAGTGTGTCTACAGCGTGACCCGGAACACCCAGCAGAATGCTTTAATGGATGTTAATTTTTTTAGTATTCATTTTAATTAGTTAAGGATCTACAACGGGCAAAACCCTGTTGTAATTCGGAATTTTGAGTTTTGTAAAAAGAAGTTTGCAAAAATCGAATTTTCGAGTCTGCATCGGGTAGCAACCGTTTGTAAGTCATGAATCGACAAGTCCAGACAGGAGTGGCGTATGCAAACAAAACGCGACTCTTGACCTCGACAAGAATGAGCAGGAAAGTTAACTTAGCCTGAAAAACTGATTTCTGTGGGAATAACCGAAATCTAGGAATTTACGAATTTGGGAATATTATTTGGTTAATGCATTACGCTCAAAACGTGTGTATTGGTCATCTTGTTCCTGAATCGTAGATAGAAAAATTGATTAAGTTATAAGCGTTAAAAGTTAAGGGAAAGTTTCAAATTAACTCAAAATTAAAAAATACGGGTATTTTTGAAAATGTTAAGTAATTTCAAGAAAGAAATGTTATATGACAAAACTCATAATTTTGATAAATAAAGATTTTAGAGAAAAGTGCAAAGTTTGCATAAAGTTAAAATATTTAAAATAGAGTTTTAAAGTAAATTAAATGTAAACAAGTTATTAAGAAAAGAAAGTTTTATAAGAAAAAATAAAGAAAGAAGTAAATTTAATTAGGTTGAAAGGGTGACAAATTTCACACTGAAAGATAAAGAGTTTAAAATTAAATTAAGTTTTAAGGTCAATAAAGAGATTAAATAGAGTCATAGGTATTATATGGTATTGTAAACCACCAGTATTTGAAATAAATTTCAGGAGTAAAATTTAAACAAAAATTGAGAAATTCGAAAATTTCTAAGTCCCAGAAAAACCACTTCAAATAGGAAAACCTAAGTGAAACTGCGGCCATGGACAAAATTCACAGGTCAAATGAAGGTTTCAAAAGGAAGGAAAACTGAAAAAAGTAAAAAATGAAAAACTTTTTCAAAAAACGTTAAGCAAAAAATTAAGATTAATATAAAAAGAGAATGGAAAATCGCACAACAACGATTCGACTTCGAGAGGAAAGAAGACATCATGCTAATTAATAATCTTGAAAGGAATTCAAAATCGGAGCAAAACTGCAAAAGTTATTAGGAAATTAAGAAAGACAATAGACTACGGGAACAGTAGGCCAACGGCAGAAGAGTAGAAGGGAGAAGCCTAGGAACCTTCGGGGGAAAGTCAAAAAGTTAAAAAACGAGATTGCGAAGAAAGTTATGGAAGAAAAAGGGTGAAAATGACATGACAATTCATGAAATAATTTGTACTACAAACCAGTACAAAAAAACTTTGAAAAAGGTTAAGTTTCAAGAAAGTTAAAAATCACTAAAATCAACGATGAAAGGGGTAGGAAAAAACCCTATATAAGCCGATGACGCGTCGAACGCGCTCTTCTCTAAAAAATACTTCGCTAAAAAGTGCTTCTCTATAAAAATCTTCTCTAAAAATGTCTTCTCTAAAAAGTGCTTCTCTAAAAAATTATTCTCTGAAAAAGTTTTCTCTAAAGAGTGCGTCTTAATAATTCTTCGTCTTCATGAAACTTCTAAATAAGATTCTCACGTATCTGGACTTCAAGACTCCTACGCAGTAATCGAGGTACAGGACGACACATGAATCTGGACTCCTGATGGAATAGCAAGACGAACGACCCGAGGGAAACCTGACTACAACTAGGAACCGAACCTACTAACCGTATACAACTTCAGGACGACTACAAGCAAACCTAAGGTCTGTGGAAAGCGTATATTACGTTATATCTTGTCTCCAAAATTTGCCTGAAGTTAAATTTAAAAAAGATTTATTTCATATACTGGGTTAGGTAGGATAAGTTTAATTAATCTCTTGAGAATTATTTTAGAATTTAAATTCATAGAAAAAAAGTAGAGTCATTAAAAGTAAATTTAAATTTAAAAATAAATCAAAATCATATATTAAATAAATAAAAAGATAAAGTAAATGTAAATTAGAACGTTCTGTCTATTTGTGTAATAATTGTGTTAAATTAAGTGTAAACGTTATTGTTTGAAAGAAAAGTTCTAAAAAGAAAAATATTAACATATTAATTGAGAGTTCATTTTAATTTTGCTTTTTCTATACTAATATTATAAAGAGGTAAAGTTTGTTTGTTTGTTTGTGTGTTTGTTTGTTTGTTTGTATGTAGGGGGTAATCTCTGGCACTACTGAACCGATTGAAAAAATAGTTTTACTAATAAAAAGTTACACTATCCCTGAGTAACATAGGCTATAATTCATTTCGATAAAAACCTTTTTTTATTTCAATATTTATAAATTTAATCGGAAAAATTCTTAGGTTAGGTCTAGAATGATAAACCAACACATGTATTTACATTTATTACCATAGCAACCAATAGAATAAAATAACAGATGATAATATATTTATTTATTTGCTCCAATATTTCCATTAACAGCTGATTTCAAAATTTGAAGCAATTATTTTTGTATTTCTAGCTTTTAGGTTAGGAATTTAAAGAGTAGACCTGAGCCTTGCTGGTTCTTTTAACCGTTATTATAACTGCTGTTATAAAATATAAGAAATAATTTAAATTGAACATTTAACATTATTTACTATCTTCGTTTTGAGGTTATTATTAATCATACACCTTTATTATAAATAAAACATAACTATGTTTTTAGAAGGTGACGTTGGGGGTTGGCGTGCGGAGCACGCAGGGGTCTCCCCTAGTGATAAATAAAATTTATCATTTATTTACAGAACAAAAATTACTTGAGTTTTAAATTACCTGTGTTGATGATTATCCATTATTATGTCCTGTGTTTTATACAATTAATAGTAAATATATGAAAAGGTTTTAAAAGCACAAATACGTTACTAAGGCGGTTTCAGTGTTCTCACGTCTCTGAGATTTACCAAAAGGGTGAACAAGAGTTGAAATTATCTGAGCTTGTGATGTTCAATTCTGGAAGTTGTAAAATTAATTTTTGATTAGAATAAATAAAATTTATTCAAAACTAAGTTGCTTCACCTGGGTGAAAAAACAAAGTAGCCTTTTGCCTTCCAGTAGGTGAACGTAATTTATTTTATAACAGAAACTTGAGTTGCAAAGTGGGGCCAAATTAGAGTAAAATTGTCGCCCTCAAAGTGCGGCTGAACGTCGATAAAATAAATAATAATAAGATTGGTGCTTGCAACGTAGAGGTTCCGTAGTAGATCATTTCACACTAAATTAAAAGTTTTTGACATAATTTTAATATAAAAATGCGGTTATTTTCCCAAATTTAAGTAAGGTGTATTGTTGAAAAACAATTTCTAATGTTTTAAATGTTGGATTACATTTAAAAGCTAATAATTTTCTAGAGGCGAGGCGAGGCTATAAGTAATTGTCAAGCGACCAAAAAAATTATCTTGGTTGGTTAACATTTAAACTTCGACGAAAATGTATACATATTATACTGGGTGTCCAAAACCATCCGTGCAATTACTTTTGCTCAATGAAGAATATGTATATAATTATGTAAATAATTAATATACATATTCCAAATATTATAACAATTTAGGATATATTCAAGTTCCAAAACAAAATATTTTCGTTTGTTCAACATAAATTAACATCTTTGTTTTCATTAAAATTTGCTGAATAATTATATAAATGTAATTTTATTAGTACGCAAAGTAACCCATATTGTTTGAAATCTTTGGTATAAAATTATTTTTGTTAGGTGACTTCAATTGCATTCTAATAATGGTTTTTTCTAAATTTCCCTTGCTCAAAATTCTTTAGAAGGATTTTTGTATATAACAGGTCGGCCATTTTGGATCAGCCTTTTTTTAATTTTTTGTGTCAAAATCATTGTTATTAAATCATCTCTATTAAATTATAATAATTTCCAGTGAAATTTCTGTAAATTTTCCTTTTGTATTACTTTTTTAAAGAAAATATTTTTAAACGTCGGCCATATCAGATCAGCCATTTTGAATATTTGAACACCACGCCGCCGATTACCTTGGTTGCAAAGGACTCCTCAAAGTAATGACATCCCTTCAATATAAACAGCCCTGATTTCTACTTACTATTCTTAAGCCACACCACTTTTACTAAACTGTGCTAACGATAGGCCCTATACAATTTTCCACACGTAATTCAACATAAACAAATTTTGAATTTCGAATACATTTAAAAAGCCAATATCTAAACAATTTCTAAATAACGTAGGCAGGGCCGGATTTAGCATTTTGGCGCCCCTATGCCCAATAATCTTTTCCGCCCCTTAGTCTGGTTAAAGTTACTTCCCCAAAAACCTTTATTACAAAATTATATTAACTTAGGAAAACTATATAACATATAGGAAGGCCTATATAATAATTGCTTAAACACCACTCCACGATGCAATTTTATCATTGCAAGTTTTTTTGAGTAATTTACTTGGTTCTGGGCTTAACAAAATGCCATCTTAAAACACTTTTCCCCATTTTATGTATTAAATAGTGAGCTCACGTTTGTGGGACTGAAACAAAACGATCCTATGTTAATAACTTAGGATTTGTTCAATTTAGTCATTTGGGCAAATAAATAAAAAAACTCTGTAATACATTATAAAATATGTTTAGTCTCAGAAACAAAGCTTATATGAAGTATTTTAATGGCTATTTACATGAAAATATGTTAAGTTATGGTTATTTCTTTTTATTTCTAGATATTAAAAAAAAAATTTCTCTGCCGTGCGCCCCCTGGGAGCTTGCGCCCATAGGCCTGAACCTACCGGGCCTATTGGAAAATCCGGCACTGAACGTAGCCCACTCTAAAATTGAACATTTTTTGTGTTTAAATTTTTCTCATATTTCCAAACATTAAAAAGTGTTGGGAAAAACTTGATTTTCACGTTTCGTAAGGCACTTTTTTGTAAAGATAAATGAATGAACATTAGTTATTACATTCCTAAAATTTTATAGTCAGTAAATATAAGTGTTTATAACACATATTGCTTAGTAATTTTGCTTACTTTGGTCGGTCGTTATATAATATGTGCTGGTCGTACACCATGTATATAAGTTTCCTTGAATTATAATTGTTTTTTAAATAGAGCTAATTTTTTGTTTTGTTTTTTACTTTCTCCACCCTATACGTAGTATATGGAGAAAGTATTGTTTTCGTAAAAATGTTCGAATTTGAATTTTCAGTTGAATTATCTGTTTTGGTGCTCCCAGAACCCCAAAATAATTGTTTAGTGCAATTATCTGTGTTGGTGCTATCTGAACCCAAAAATATTTTTAGTGGATTTTTTTGTTTTGGTGCTCCCTGAACCCAAAAAATTGTTTATAGAGTGGTGTCTGTCTGTCAGTCTGTCTGTATGTATACACGACCAGAGAGGACACTATTGGTCCGATTTTCATGAAGTTTGGTACCTATGTAGGTACTAAACCCTAATATCTACAGGTGTTTTTTAAATTTTTTTTTTAATTTTTAATGGTAATTTACCCCTAAAAACCCATAAAAAACGACAAAAATGCAAATTTCTCAAAAACGGCTCTAACGATTTTGATCAAATTTTCCGTATTTATAGTGCTTAAGATGCCAAACAAAATGACACCACCCGCTTTTATAAAAACTTCGGCGTTTTATAATTATGGGAAATGTTTAAAAATAAACAAGTTTGTGTTGTCAATCTAGCATCGCGGCGGCGGCTGCACGGGGTAGCACCACGGTAGCGAGCACGGCCAGTAATTCAAAGGTCGCGCGATCGAATCCCGCCTGGGACAATAATTTTTTTATACGATTGACGTAGGTAGAATATAATTTTTTTTTTGTTCTAAAAAGTAGTAAAAAATAAAATGATTAAAAACAAATATTATTTTGACTACAGTAAGTTTGGAGAAAGTTTGTGTCAGTTAACTGATACTGTTTATTTGTTTTTTAGTTGAGTTTATAAGATATCTATAATAATTATGATTTTGTTTGTGCAATTGTAATATAATAAGAAACAATAAAATATTCCATATATACTTAGTGTAAAGTAGAAAGACACTCTTAACAAAGCATAAGTTTAGCTAATTGTCACAGTTAGAAATGTTGGCAAAAACCAATCTCCATTATTGTTATTAATGCCAAGAGTTCTACGTTTTAATTTCAGAAAACAATTACGTTAATTGTGCCAACAAGTTTCAAACAGAAGATTTTCTTTAATAAGAAACGAAATTGATTTGACCGTTATCACCTAACATTTTATATTACTACTTTTCATCAAAATTAGATGAGAAACGATTGTAATTTCTTGTTTCTTGTCTTCATTTTATGGCTTCTATTGTTTTCAAAAAATACGAATAGAGAATTACTCAACCTAATATTATCTACCCAGTGCTTTCCTTAACACAACACGTTCACTGCGAAGGACGCACATGTGAGCTTGACACTGAACACTATAGGCTAGAAAGCGGCCGACGCACAGTGCATTGCACGCCAAACCTCATATTGGGAGAATTTTCAATACACAATGCGTTACATGCTTCGCACGCCTACCGCCGTATTGGTAGTATTTTCAATACACAGTGCATTGCGTGCTTCGCATGCCAACCCCCGTATTGGGAGAATTTTCAATACAGAGAGCATTGCGTGCTTCGCACGCCAATTTTGAACCTACATGCAATGGACGCACGTATGCGTCCACTATAAAATTATTAAGTAGAAAGGTTCAAAAATAAAAAATAAAGTAATGTCTACTCATTTAGGCTATAAATATAAAAAATAAAAGATCAGCTAATAGCATAAAAAATACGAAATTAGCGTAGCAGTGAACGTGTTAAACCTCGCTAGGAGTGAAATAATATTTCTGAGTTGACTACAGCCCTCCAAGTGGCAGAGCTCTACACTACTAGCTTTGAGTTTGAGTAGCGCTTCATTCTTCCGCTTGCAAATATAGTTCAGTTTCATAAAGGCGTGTCACACAAAATTAAGTTGCAATAGCCTTATTTACAGGATTTATTGAAAAATCTATACGTTATATTAAACACAGCTCTCTCACGAATATTCAAAACAAAAGGGTATATTAATTTTTCCAGTAATATCCAACAGAGTGCAGTGTAAACACTCGAGTAGGAACATAAATTCGGCGCGGACATGCTTCAACAGAAAGAAACAGATTTTTTCGCCATGTATAATCCAAATTTTTTGAAATCACTTTTACTATAAAGGTACTTAAATGTTGAAGTTTTACTTTTTGATATTTGCATTATTGAAACAAGAAAAAAAGTTAGCTGAGTCAAAGATCAAATTTACTTTAAAAACAACGTAAAACATTTCCACATTTGGACTGTCCAAGGCCGACTCTACTACAGGCCGGAGAGCTGAATTCGTGACGTCAAGGTCAGAGTGCTACCCGGCTGGTGACTCTCGTAAGAAACATACGGCGCGCCCCGACATACTCTGCTTTAAACTGGTCTACTGTCGAAACTCTTCGTCCTATTTCTCCGAAAATTTAAACTTAACTAAATAATAAACCACTTAATACTAAAACATGTTTATAAGTAGTGTAGTACATTTCTATCTATATAAAACAACGTAAGTTTCGAAGTTACATATATTGTAGTTGGTTTTTATGCTATATCTGTTTTATAAAAGTAACAGAAAAAAATTATAATATAATAATTAGAGCGTAAACATTATAATTGATTACTCAAATTTATTTTACCGCAAATTTCTTTTACAAATTAACATCTACGTTTAAACTACATACAATTATATTTTATTAAGCTCAATTAAATCTATCCACTTTCCTTTTTCTTGACAACCTGGATACCAAGAGTTTGTTCTAACTTTGGAATAGTTATTCAGCAAAATATTGGACATTTTTGAAAATACTACGTGCACTATATCGGACAGAGGTTTCTGGCACTTTTCACAGTTCTCTGCAAGTGTACTGGCGCAAGCTTCTCGACAGAGGTGGCACAGAAATTGTTTTTGTGAACCACAAAGAAGAAACTGCTTCTCAAATCTTCTACTAATCAATAGTTAAAAAAGTGTTAGCATACATTGCAGTATGCCTATTGTTTAATCAGTTGGATATTTTAAGTTGCCCCTATTTATAAGATCAATGTAATCATTACTTTTAATTTGAGGAGCTGTCATTTCTTTTTCTTGGCAAAACAATTTTAAGCACACATTTTTGGCATTTGTTTTTATTTTCAAACAAATGTATCCTCCTATGTAATTCAACGCCATACAATCATTTTCAGTAACATTTTCTGTGTAACTTTGAGCTACTACCTCCTCAAACTCACTGAACTCATTTCCCGGAACAGTGCCCAAATATTGTTCTTCCGGTGAGATTTCCAAAGGCAGGAATATATCTTTTAAGGAAACTGTTCCTTTTAACAGAAGACGATAGTTTGATCAAGCTTATTTCAATGGCGCGAGTTGACATGACCGATGTCCCGTCCTTTACCTTTGATTATTGAACAAACTAAACGACTTATCGAAAAATATGTGAAATAAAAGTTGTAGTTTGTTTTTAAATCAAAAACAAAACATGTTTACGCTCTGTGACTTTATCGTTTCCCGCTATCACAAATCTTGAATACTTTTAATTAATACAAATTCTAATATTTACTTAAGTAAAAGATTTTTACATCGGTTTATTCCGTATTAGAAATAGAAATAGAAATATATTTATTTGCTAGAATCTTTTTTTTTACAAAAAAATTTACAAACCCTGTACAATCTTTTTTTAGAAACAAAATACCCTGTACAATCTTTTTTTTTACAAACAAAATTTAAAAACCCTGTACAATTTTTTTTTTACAAACAAAATTTACAAACCAAGTACAATCTTTTTTTTTTACAAACAAAATTTACAAACCCAGTACAATCTTTTTTTTTACAAACAAAATTTATAAACCCAGTACAATCTTTTTTTTACAAACAAAATTTACAAACCCAGT
>JAGFPH010025413.1:0-10884 GCA_018207615.1 Philaenus spumarius
ATGACGATACACAAATCCCAAGGCCAAACACTGGAGTTTGTGGGGGTGAATCTACTTTCTCCAGTGTTCATGCACGGTATGCTCTAAGTTGCATGTTCACGAGTCAAGCGTAAAAGTGGACTGAAAGTACATCTACCTCCAGAAAATGCACGTTGTAGCCGTAATATTGTATGGACAGAAGTGCTGAAAAATACTAGAACAGTATCTTACAATTAAATTCAAAGTTTGTTTGATTGCCAGCTTAAACATTGCCATGACATTTTGATTGCTTAACATTTTTATCATAGGCAATGAGTATCGTAAAATAATTTTTTTATGTTTCCTTACATTTTGTTTTATTACATATGTTTAACAGTGTTAGAATGTTCAAAATAAAAAAGTATTTGTTTTTTAAATTATACATGTGTTTATTTTATAGGTATTGTTTTAACCACCCAAGCAAACACCGAGCATGGCTCGGTCCCCCGGTACTTTGAATAATATAAGGTCATACAACTCCGCATTTGCAATGGTGAGTTCTGAGTCTCACTTAGATGAATCAACATCTGGTGGTGTATATAATTTCAAGATCCAAGACTATTTTTACGATCGGATTTGACCGTTAATACCCTGTAAGAGTGAACCAAAGTATGCCTAACTTTATATATATACGACGTAAACACAGCTGTTACTCACAGAATGGGTCTAAGATCCAATGTGAAATGCGACCAACTGCTGATGCGTGATTTAAGTAAATATCTTTATTCTATCAATCCCTTCATATCTTCATTTATAACTATGGCAGATATGTGTTGCAAATCTGACTCTGAAATTCTTATGCATATAGTGGAAGACAAACTGTGTGACAGGAGACGCTACAATGATGCCGTCTAAACAGATGTGGCTGCTATTTTCCGGTCAGAAGATGGTGCTCCCCCTGGGGAGAGAAACTTGAGATTGTATTCAAGATCTAATGGTGTTCGTAAAATTTCTGTAATTGAGCCATCTTTATACCCATTGGCCTATCCTATGTTGTTCCCATATGGTAACTTTGAATGGAAACCCCAAACAAAACATTAAAGTAGCAATGTAAATCAACGAAACAAATCTACATTACTGCAGTACGCATTCTATCGGCTTGCGATTCGTCCGAATTTCAGCTTATTGCATAAATCACAAAGACTCTACCTGCAATGAACAGTGGACATGTATTGTAGGATTGAGGGCACACGTTTAAACTATATTCGTTTCAATCAAAGTAACCAACGTGCTGACCTATATGTGAATATAGATGACTTTGTTAAAAAAAGAAGTAGTCTCCAGAACGATGCTGTTGAAAAAGAAAGAATCTTGCCTTCATCATTTATTGGATCACCAAGGAATATGCATCAAAACTATCTAGATGCTATTACTATTGTATAAAAATTTGGAAAGCCATAATTATTTATAACAATGACGTGTAATCCACGGTGGCCTGAAATCGTAAAAAATCTTGCATCAGAAGAAGCTGCTCATTATAGACCAGATTTGGTTGTGCGTGTGTTTCACTGTAAACTAAAAGAACTTATTATGTTCCTCACAAAGAAACGCGTATTTGGAAGAATAGCAGCACTGATATATACTATTTAATTTCAGAAACGTAGCTTACCACATGCTCATATTTTATTGACAATTGACAATGATGATAAGATTCAAAATATTGCAGATATTGACAAATTTGCTTCTGCTGAAATTCCTGATCAAATGAGCATCCAGCTCTTTACAGATTGGTGCAAAATCACATGGCACATGGGCCATGTGGCTCACTAAACCTAAACTCCCCATGCATAGTTGAGGGAAAGTGTTCAAAACAGTTCCCAAAAGCTTTTAACAACAGCACTAGAGTCAATGTAAATGGTTATCCTGAATACAAACGCCGCGATAACGGCATTATTGTCGACGTTCGTGGACATACTATAGACAATCGATATATAGTTCCATATAATCCATACCTTTTAATTAAGATCAACTGTCATATGAACGTAGAAGTCTGCACAACTGTTAAAAGCATTGAATACATATACAAGTATGTGTACAAGGGATATGATTGTGCAACACTAAAATTCGCAAAATAAAACTGCATTGTTCTGGTTTATGATGAGATTGATTCTTACCTTAACGGCCGTTATGTTGGTACAACTGAAGCAGCTTGCCGTATATTTGAATACGAATTGCATTTTCAAACTCACTCAGTGATTTGTCTAGATAAACACTTACCTGACCAACAGACAGTCATTTTTAAAGAGGGAGAAGAAGATAATGTTATTGCTGATCCAAAGAAAACTAAATTACAATCCTTTTTTGATCTCAATAAAACTGATACAAATGCACTAAATCTCCTGTACATTTAAATTCCTCAAAACTATATTTGAAACATGAGAAATAAAACTTGGGAACGGAGAAAACAGGGAACACAAAAAACAATAAAGAGGTTATACACTGTCAATCCAAAACCACCCGAGCTATACCATCTTCGCCTTATTCTGCTGCATACCCGTGGGCCAACATGTTTTGAAGACTTGCTCACATTCTACAGCGTAAGGTACAACTCTTTTGTAGAAGCTACCAGAGTAATTGCAACCAACAATAACCCATCATTCAACGAGACTAAGGAAACACAAATGCTATCCCAGTTACGTCAACTCTTTGGATTTATTTGTGGACTAAACACTCCAACAAATTCTGCAGAACTTTGGGATGAATTTAAAGATTACATGTGTGAAGATTTCAAACTTCACGATGACATACAAAGTTCTTTAAATTTATTGCTATTGGAAATAGAGAATATTCTAATCACCCATAATATGTCATGTAAAGAACTCGGATTACCTATTCCTATTCAGTGTACTATCAAAAGCAACACATTCGATGCTCAAGACCTGGGGGTGCGTTAAACAACTGAGTTTGTCTAAGAACATGAGAGTATTGAATAGTGAAATAGAATTTTCAAAGTTCCTCAGAACAATCGGTGATGGTGAACTAAACATAGAATTTGATTTGGGAGAGGATATAATGAAAATACCCACCCAGTTAATTAGTTCTGGCTCAGTAGTTGAAGATATTTAAGAAGATCTTAGTAAATTAATCTCAACTTCAGGCATTACTGAGAGAGCTATACTAGCACCAAGGAATGAAGACTGTTTATTAATTAATGATTTAATTTTAAAGAGTTACCTGGTGAAGAAATATACTACTTTAGTGTTGACAAGGTGATAACAGATGATGGCATGGCTCACACTACATTCCCAACTGAATTTCTCAACAGTTTAACTGTAAGTGGCTTACCACCTCACAAACTGACTTTGAAAAAAATACTATAGTAATGCTAGTGTAATGTAGTAATGTTAGTGTAATATAGTAATATTAGTGTACTATTATAGTAATGTAAAGTTAGTGTTGACAAGGTGATAACAGATGATGACATGGCTCACACTACATTCCCAACTGAATTTCTCAACAGTTTGACTGTAAGTAGCTTACCACCTCACAAACTGACTTTGAAAAAAAATACTACAGTAATGCTAATCAGAAATCTGAACACCTCTAAAGCAATAATTAACGGAACAAGAATGCGAGTGAAAAACCTCAACCACAACTCAATAGATTGTGAAATTCTGACGGGAACTTCGATTGGGCAAAGGATTCTTATCCCTAGAATTCATCTAACAACTACTGGAAATTTATTGCCATTCAAACTTGAAATAACTCAGTTTCCCATAATCCTTGCGTTTGCAATGACAATAAATAAGGCCCAGTGGCAATCAATAGCTAAAATCGATGTATACCTACCAAAACCCGTTTTTTCCATGGTCAGCTCTACGTTGCAGCCAGTAGAGCAAGATCATTCAACTGCTTACGTTTCTACATATGGGATACAAAGGATCATGGGCACCTAAGGAATGACAAAAATGTCTATACAAAAAATATAGTATACAAAGAACTTTTTTAAAATTTAAATGAAGCGTAATTTGTTTATCTATTTTGATCTTAAAATACAACAATATAATTAAGAGACTTATATTTCCAATAATCTGGTAGATTTATGCATTCATTTGTTATAATGTAAACATTTTATAATTTGTTTACCATATAAAAAATAAAATAATACTTTTTTAGATATTTTTTTTGTTTTTATTACAGAATAAATCACAAACAACGAATGTATGAATATACATGAAAATTAACATCTGCTATTCATAAGTAGCTTATTAGGTTATCAGCATTGCGCAGTTCGTACAATATTTATCGAATGAAACTGGTATTAATATGAAACTTTCATTTGGTTTAACTAATATATTTGTTTGATTAACATCAATATTTATACAGGCCAACTATCAGTTGTATTTTATGTACAAAAATAAAGCAGCCCCTAAATAAAATGCAAAGATAAACAGTATATGTTAATTATGTCTTTTATTTCTGAAATGATTCCCTTAGCGGAGCACGGGCTGTTAACTAGTATTAGTAAATTGGAAGCATACTTTTATAATTACAATGTCTTTTAGTGTTTAGCATGAGCTATGTTATAAACTATTTCTCTCTAAAAACGTATGTGGAATTAGGTGAGAAAAAAAGTTAAAGTTTTTAAAGAAAAAAAATACACTGCTCTAGAAATACAATTTCTTTGCTCAAAACAATCGTGTAAAACAAATGTATAAAGTTTTTCCTAGTCTATTTCAGAAAATATATATTTTACAGTTTAATGTATATATTTACTGCTGAACAGATATATTTTACCAAATTCGTACAATTAAAGTAAAATACTAATGATTTTAAATAGATGTATAAATATAAAAAAGTTACTTAAATGAACTGTGTTAAGCTGTATCGCTGTTAATAAAATTCCAAGAAAAACTCGTTATTTAATCTTTATATTTAGTGCTTTTGAACTCTCCTTATAAATTCAAAGTATTTTTTCTTCTATAAAAATAAGCAAATCCTAATAGAACTTGGTTGTTCATCTTGTTTCGTTATTCAACTGTTCGGCCGTATTTGGTTTTATAAAACATCTTTGGGAAACAAGTGATATACAAAAAATCTGGGTACGTTGTTAAGTAATTTAACTCCTTTTAAATGGCTGCCGCTTATTGTTTTAAATATGAATACAACTGGCATTATAACATAAAACTATTAAAACTTAATTTGTGTCACAAATCTATAGTTGAAATGGTGATTTACAACCTGGTAAAAAATATAGAGGTTTAGTATTTCTTGCCTAATAATCTTCCGATTATGTAAATTAAACAACAATAGTAGAGTAAAAATAAATGAATTTGTTTAGTTATAACACATTTTTCGTAAATAGATTTATTCGTATATTTACAGTAACAGTTTTACGAAGTTTTGTTATTTGGTTAAAAGTCAACTTATAGACTCCGAGTTTTCTTTGTATCCCCCAAAGCTCTATAATAAACTTATCTCGCGATATTCAACTAATTGTCTATATGTGTAACGTACAGTTCCTCCAATACTATTCTATTCAGATATTCTTTAAACAGCTTTATTTAATAACTAGTTAAGTAACGTTCAAAATTTTAAAATAAACAGATAGTTTATTTAAGACTGTTAATTATTTTTCATCACTCATATTTTAAAAACTGAATAGTAAAATAATCTTTAAATTAAAAAATCAATATATAAGTATATTGAAAGAATTATTCTTAGTTTTGAGAGAACTAGAAAAACACATTATCTATGTATATTAAAAGCATAATTCAACGGCAAGCATTGAACTGTTTGCAAGTAAAACGGAATCTTTTATTTAAATTCAGCAACATATTTTTCGTTTCGACTTAAATGTTGCGAGATTAATTGGATACTTTATTTATACAAAGGAATTACTATTTTACAGTGTTTTAGTATAATGATAAATGTAAAATGTTTGGTATATTTATGCTTCTCATGTGATTGCAGAAGGTTAAGCGGAGTTCTTTTACCTACTGCTTACGGTTGTATAATGACATCGAAGCATTATGTATATTTATCAAAAAATTCAATAGGCATTGGAAGTAGGTTTATAAGTAAAAATAAAAAAAAAATTTTAAATATAAGTTTTAAAAATCTGAAATGAGAAACTAACTTACGACTTGATGAGGATATTGAAGGTGTATCGATTTCCCACATCACTTCTGGAAATAATAAGTTATGAAATTGGTCAATCCATCATTTTGGATTTCACTGTCCATGCCAAAATATGAATTGTAATGCGATATAAAATTGATGTGTGTACTTTCACTCTAATCCAAATTATATTTATTTATAACACGTTAGTCCTCCATTACCATTATTAAAGTTGTTCAAAACACTATTTCTTTAGTTGTCTACTACATGGGAGGATATTAGAATATCAGAAGTATCTAAGCAAAAAATATAGTATTATTACAATTTATTATGATTAAAATAGTTTGTTCATAAATACATAACTATTATTTATACTATTTTGGCGGCAATAATAATAATTGTGCCAAGTATAATATTTGTAAAATTGAGTTTTGTAGAAACAATTTTGTGCAATGTCATGTTCTTGTTGTGTTTTGTGTTTTCGGTAACTCCCCTTTTTTCTGTGTTTTTGTGTTGTTGTTTGTGCTGTGTTGTGGTGTTGACAATTTCGACAACAGGAGAGCAAGAGGTGCAACGTGGTCCAAAAAAAATTTGGGCGAATCCTAAAAAAACAGTTATTATAAAACATTGTAATAAAATAAATAAACAACTATAAAATTGTTTTTCTATTCTTAGGAAACATTCAGTTATTCTGTAATATATCCAGTTTCAAAAATAATTTTTTTTAAATTTATTTTTATTATCATAGAATTAGTACTATTTAAATGCGATTGTAAACATTAAATCATGAAATATAATTTCGAATATAATTGTTCTTATGAATAAGTGGCTTTATAATGACTGCATTAAAAAAAAAAACAACATTATATTTTCTAGGTCAGTATTTTAATTAAAGTCTAAATAATTAGCAATTTTTAAAAAATCTATTTATATTTACTTTATACATGCATACAGTACTTCAGAAGTGTACAAAAATTAATCATAAATTATTAAGGCATACAGAAGAAGTTTACTAAGGTACTTCAAAAACAATCTAAGCTTAGAGTATGTCAAAGTACACTTAAGTTCAACAAGAATTGTTTTGCATATAATATTTCAGAATTGTAGTGATGTTCATCAATTATTCTTTATACATACAGAAAGAACATGCAAAACTGAATGAAAGTTAATCAAAAATTCTTCATGCATATAGTATTACAGAAAATTGCTTAAGGTCATCAAACATTGTGTATGCATACATAACTCTGGAAGTGTATTAAATAACCTAACATTAAAAACAACCAGCGACGTCCCATGATCTTAATTCACATACTATTTACTTTGGGGTCACATGAAAACCCTTCTTATATACTTCCGTCTCAGTAATTGTGAGCAGAATAGATATACCATGGAAAAGGCGTTTAGAAAGTCAGTGGCTTTAAGTCAAATATGGCAAACATCGGCGGGCCGAAGGCAGGATCAGGATGTCTTCTAATAAGAGTTACAATCGCACCAATGCTGTAACATTGTATAGACCGAAAGGATAAAGAAAAAACCCTCATTGGAGTAAGGTGAAAGCAGTTCGTAGGAGAGTGACACTCAGGGGTACACGTGCTTATAGGACTTTTTGCCAGATGTTTTAGTTGTTGCAAGCATCCACTATTGACCTTATAGCAAAACGAGTACGTTTATATTCCAGACGAGACATTAAGATAAAAAATGCGAAAGTCCAATATGCTCATATTCTGGCAGGAAATGTGGATACCGAGGGAGATGGACTATAAGATTGACTACCCCAATCATAATCATTTAACAACAGTAAAACTTCAATCTAGAACAGAAATAGCCTATATATATCTATTGTAATATCCAGATTGCCATTCCTTCAGAGCACAGTTATATTTGTAAAAATAATTAAAATTCATAGCGTATCCATTTAAAATAGCATATCCATTTATACCATAGTCTAGTAATTGCTCTAGTTTTGGTTTTTGTGCGTTAAAAATGATGGAAATTATCTAATAGTTTTGACGTTAATGTTGTACATTGTAAAAGGATGCATTTTCGAAGTAGTTGGTAAAGCATGGTTCATTAATAGTTGGCAAACAAACATACATTTTATGGTTTTGGCAAGGAGCATTTAAAAAAAAATACTCTAACTGGTACTAATAGTTGTTTGCATGTACCATGAACGTAGCGACATGTATGGCTGTGGTCAGCATTTTACCTTGTAAAGTGAGTTATTTATCACATACATTTTAAAATAAGGTATATTTAGGAAAGAAAGTATTTGCAATATAAATTAAATTAAATTATACATATTTTTAGGTTTTAACGGTTTTTTTTACGATAACAATAATTAACAAGCTGCAATAGTGATGACATGTAGTTTTTAAACTATACTTTATTTTTTTATTTTTTTATTTTTACAGTCAGGCGTATCAAGAACAAACTTTGTAATAGTAAAGCCATGATTACCAAGGCCGACAAAGGCAATAGTTATAATCAACATAGACGATTATAACAACAAAGTTAAAAAGTTCATTGAGGATAATGACATCACGGAACTGCACAAGGATCCAACCCTAAATTATAAATCAGATGTCAACAAAGCCATCAATAGTTGTACCCACCTAATAACCAAAGAAAGTAAACAATTTCTTAAAATGATAAATCCTGCTGCTCCCAAACTCTGTGGTCTTTCTAAAATCCACAAGGACAATTGTCCGATACGCCCCCTTGTAAATTTTACGTCGGCCCCCTCTTACAAACTTACCAAAACTCTTGATAGGATAGTAAGAAAGGCTGTCAGGTTTAAATGTGGAGCTAGTGTCCGAAATAGAGAGCAGTTGATAAACAATATTAAAGATGTCAAAATCCCCGCTGGTTCCATGTTGACTTCATTCGATATCGTTAACTTATTCACGAACGTACCAGTTAACGAGCCTATTAAGATCCTGGAGAATAATATTAAGTCAAACAACACCTTGACCGCAGTCGAATTAGAGGAACTCGTGCGATTAGTGAGAATAGTACTGGGCCAGAACTATTTTATGTTCGATAATAAATATTACATACAGAACAGCGGCCTAGCTATGGGTAGCCCTCTATCTCCCATATTAGCTGAAGTGTTTTTGGACAACTTCGAAGATAGTTTTGTTTTGTCGGACAAAAACGCACATCGTTCGAAACTTATCTATTGGCACAGGTATGTTGATGACGTTCTGTGTTTGTTCAAATGCAACAGTAGACAAATGGACATTTTTAACAAATACCTTAACTCAGTGCACACTAACTTACAGTTTACCTCCGAGATAGAAGACAATAAAAGCATTAATTTTTTAGACTTGACAATTACAAGAACAAACTCAGACCACAGTTTCAATATATACCGTAAACCAACCTATACTGATCAAGTGATACATTCCAGCTCTAATCACCCCAACTCACATAAAATGGCCGCTTTTAATTCCATGGTACACAGACTTTTGAATACACCACTGAACAAGGAGAACTATGACATTGAATTTAACACTATTAAATTCATTGCGCAGGAAAATGGTTACAGTATAGATATCATATTATGTTCTTTATAATACCGTGAAGGTTTATAAAGTTTATTCGCTTTTTACGAATTGCTGATATATATGTATTTCATGAAACATTTGACGAGGAGTTATCCGATAAAACTTTGTATTTGTGTGTCGTGTTATCGTGTGTGTTCAGTGTTATTGTGTATTGTTTTATTTAAGTGTTGAGTCCTACACCTGATGAAGCCGGCTGTGAACGGCGAAACAGCGCTGTAGTGTAACTACAAAAATATCAAGAATTGCTCCGACTACTGTATAAGGTAAACTATATATTGTGTATAGATATCGTCGATAAATTACACCGAAAGCTTAAAAGCAGGTCGGACGTGATTAAGAAACCTATCGACAAGAAGTATGTATCTTTAGAGTATAACAAACTTGCTGAAACAATAGCCCACAGCACCTTTAGTAAACAAGGTTATACTGTAGCATTCAAACCTAATAACAGTCTCAAAAAACAACTCTCAGTTAATAATACAAAGGCTCCTAGCATCCCAGCTTTGGACAAGACTGGCGTTTACAAACTTAAGTGTGGCGAATGCGAATCATTTTTCATAGGCCAAACAGGACGCAGCTTTGCGAAAAGATATAAAGAGCATATAAAATCCCTCAATAAATATCCGACGAACTCCCTGTACGCCGACCACATAGTTAATACTGACCACAAATACAGTGACCTCAATAGCCTAGAAATTGTACACACCTGTAGAAAAGGTAAACATATGGACAGATTAGAAGAAATAGAAATTTATAACAGCTTAAGAAAAGAACCAACCAAAATTTTAAATTCCCAAGTAAATTTTACAGCAAACCCAATAAATGAAAAAATAATCAAGTCGGCTGTATGGAATTAGTCGTTGTAGGGATAACCTGTTCTTCGCAGTTGGCAACCCTGATTATCAGCCGTCCAACATTTTAAATAATTAATTATGTATTCTGTTGGCCAACAAGTTTTAAACATGTCAGACGTTTTGTATATTTTTGTGTGCTATTTTATTTTTGACGACGTCTTAATGGGCGTGGAATTATCGTGTGTGAACTGATTTTAATGTGTTTCGTGTACAGTGTTTGAAAATGCGATTAATCGCGAAACAGCTGTAGCACGTTTCTTAAAGAAAGAATTGGATAACGATGACGGTAAGAAACACAAATTTATTAATTTTTATACTTTATTTTATAAATTATTATTACTTTTTTACAATTAATTACAAAGCCAAACAAGATATATTTCATTTAT
>JAGFPH010025417.1:0-10883 GCA_018207615.1 Philaenus spumarius
AAATATTTCCCGGTTTCGTGTCGTATTAAGGTTCAGAGGGGGAGTGAAAATTAAACAAATAATAATAATTAACCAGTATAATAAATTTGTCGCGGTAAAATCGGAAGCTTGGGGGGAGTAGGCCTAAAAAGTAGGAGTAAAATTAATTAAAAATAATTGGGAGTTTTCCGACGCGACAGATAAAAACAAATTTAAAAAATTTAAACAATTAAATATAATTAAAACAAATTTTAAACAAGCAAAAAGTTAATATGGCGGATAAGGCGATGAAAGAGTTCTTCGAACAATACAAAAAGGATAAAGAAGAAAGGGCGAAGAAAGATAAAGAAGAACTGGAGGCCAGGCGGAAGGAAAAACAAGAAGAACTGGAGGCCAGGGCGAAGAAGGAAAAGGAAATAGAGGAGGCCAGGGCGAAACGGGAGGAGGCCAGGCAGCAGAGGGAACAGGAAGAACGGGAAAGGAAAGAGGAAAGAAGACGGCTCAAGGATGAAAAAATCCGGGAAGAAAAGGCAGCAGAAAGGCTACAGCGAGAGAAGGAGCAGAAAGAGTTATACAAAGTTATTTCTGGAAAGCTGGGAGACCTGGAACGAAGCCTGGAGGAAGAAAGCGTGAGGTGTAAGGAACAACACACCAAGGGAGAAGAGAAGATTAGGGAAATTGAAGGCGCTATCCATTTTCTGGAGGAAACCACAACCACCATAAAAGACAACGTAGACAAAGGGTTCCGGACAATGGAAAGTCGGGTGCAGAGCGTTGAAAAGAAAATAGGAAACGTGATAAGCCAGGGAAGTGGGAGTAGGAATGTAGGAATTGTAATGCCGCGGTTTGACAGCGAAGTAAATAAAATTGAATTTTGGGGAAATAGTAAAGAGAGGCCGAAACAATTTTTAAGAGAGATAGAAGGGCTAATGGACGAGTTGAATCCTTATTTAGAAGATAGGGAGAAAATAAAATTCATAAGACGCCATCTAAAGGGATACGCACTCGAATGGTTTAATATAACAGATCGCGAAGAGATGAAGTATGCCGAGTTTAGGGAGGCTTTTTTGAGTAATTACTGGTCGCTCCAAAAACAAAAAGCGGTCAGGAATTATATAGAAAATAATAGGTATGTAGAAAGGGGAAACGCTAGCAGAACCGAATATTTCTGTATGGTAGTAAACAAAGCGCGAGATTTAGAACCCCCCCTACCTGAAGGTTTCCTTGTATTCACGGTGATGCAACATTTCAGCGAGCAAATAAGATTAGCCAGCATAGGTAAACCTAGCGAAACCATTCAAGACGCGATCGAGTTCTTAAATAATGTAGACATGATTGAGGAAAATCGGCGAAGTAGACCCCAGGACGCTCAGGAAACGGAAAACAGGCATAATTTCACACCTCGGGATAACCCACCAATCCACAGATCCTATGCTCAAAACCCAAGTAACTCTAATCACCCAAACTCCAATAAACCACGTCCTTCCAACTCAAATCCTAACCAGAAGCCGAAAAACTAAGAAATGAGGTTCTGACAAAGGATGGATTTTTTCGGAATGACAGGGCCGATGAAAAAACAAAAAAACAAAGAAATAATATTAAAAAATTAAATACGCGTGTAAACACCGAAAATTTAGGAAATAAAAAAGTTACTCCTTGTAGTGGAATCGAACCTGAAGTAGGCGAAAAAATCGTCGAAAAGGAGCGCGAACGTCAGCCTAAGCAGTTAGGTAGTTTAAATGTAAATATTAGGGAAGACTTGTTAGATAATAGGGATGAACCAGTTATAGAAGAAAAACCGTTAGAAGAAATACCCGCGATTCCAGTAGAACTTGGAACGAATGCTAGTTACATGGAAATTGACACCGGAGCCGAAGTAAGCGTTATCCAGCAAGATTACCTCGAGCAATTGAAGGCGGAAGATGTCAAAATCTTAGAATTACCGGTCGCGTGTTTGGAGATAATTGGTGCATTAAAAGGAAAGGTGCAAAAAATCAGCAAGCAAGTCCTAATCGAAGTTAAACTGGTTGACAAAAGCGTAGATTTACAATTTTTGGTAGTAAAAGGTCTAAAATCTAGGATAATGTGACCTTTTATATAGTTTACAGGCAAAAATAAACATGCAAGAAAAATTTGCAATGTTCAAAATAGGTCAGGAAAATGTTAAAATCCCGTTTATTGATAAAAAAGTTGCAATAACACGGTTAAAAGGAAAATGTTTTAATATTAATTCCCGATACTATAAAACCAATAAAAAGAGCAATTTAATTAAATCGGAGGTAATTAAATCCGACGAAATCGAGGCAACGAATACTACACTCAAAACAAATAAAGTAAATATTAATCAAAATAGTATGAACGAGTTAGTAAACAAAGCTGAAATCGTTAATGGACCGGAAGTAGGTGAGACAGGCATTAATGATGTAATGGAAGGGAAGTGCGGCAGCAGTCAAGACAGGAAGCCGGAGACAACAGCTAGGAAAAACAATAAGGTTAGGATACAAAACGAAGAGAGGTTGAATAAGATGATATCGAGGGAGGTGTCAGTTCAACGAAGGAAGGGGCATAAAGCCAAACAAAATATCGTACCGAAGATGCTATCAAAAGAAGCCAAGGACGAGATTCCGCGTGATAGGGCATTAAAAAGGATTAATGTTCCAATTAATGTTAGGTATAATGGTGAAAAGATTCCAATTACCAACAAAGCGTCACGGCGCAACAAATGTATCCGTAACTGTGAATATTCTAGTAAACGTTGTAATCCAAATAAGGCGAAGTCGAGCACTACACTACACTGCAATTTTTCCGACCACTCGATTAGCAATAAAAATAATAAAAAATATAAAAACAATAAACCAACTTGTAAACAATTAATATCTGTAGGAGGAGCAGAAACACGTAACCAAAATCTACTGTTAAATATGCGTGGAAAAATATCAAAAGTTAGATTTAAAAACACTGCTACTTCTGATGTAAATAAGACTAAATTAAGTAGGAAACACATTAGGTTCAAAGAGAAAGTAGGCCTAATAGAAAATCAGCTGTGTGGACTTAGACAAGGAGGGGAGACGGTAACCCGAGCAAAAGGGCAAGTAGCAGTTCCAATGAAGAAATGTAAATATATAACTTTGACAAAGGAGTATAGTCATGGTACTATACTAACGGAACAGCAAGAAGGCCTACTGCAGAAATCAATAGAAAAATATAATACAGTTTTTTCGGAATTGCCGGGACTGTGTAAAAATTACGTTCATGAGTTAAAGGTTAATGCAACAGACACCTTTGTGAATCGTAATTACCCAATTCCCATAAATAACAAAAATAGCGTAAGACAGGAAGACCAACGGAGAGTGCGAATCCAACAAATAAGGATGAATCCAGGTTTTACACAATTATTGCAGGATTGGAGAAACAGACAGATGGCAAACCCTGAATGCTTAGAAATAATACAGGATATTGTAAATAAAGTAGATTATAGAATTGAAAATAATGTATTATGTAAATTTGTAAATGGAATATTGAAAATTGTTGTACCAGAGAACACGGTGGAAGAATTCATAAAACAAGTGCACGAAACGTACGGTCACGCAGGAAGAAATAAGATATATAATATGATTAAAAATAGGTGGCATTTTAAATATATGAACAATAGAATTATGGAAGAGATTAGAAAGTGCGATATTTGTCAAAGAGCGAAATACCCGAATAAATATTTAATAGGTCAAAGTAGGCCAATAATAACAAATAATATAGGCCGAGTAGTGGCGATTGATTTCTTAGGACCACTACCAAGAGGTTTAGGAAATGTACAACATATATTAGTGGTAGTGGATATTTTCTCTAAATATGTGAAACTTTACACAGTAAGAAATCCTACGACCGAAAATAGTATAGATAAAATGAGGCAGTACTTTGCAGAAGTTGGTAAACCCGAAAGTATCCTAACAGATTATGGCAAGGCGTTTACTTCAGGGAATTGGAAGGAGTGGATCCAGGAAGAAAGAGTTCGGCATGTGCTAATCCCTATAAGACATCCACAAGTAAATCTGGCGGAGAGGGTGAACCGAGAAATTGTGCGAATGCTTAGAACATATTGCTACAACCGACAGGCAAATTGGAAACAATACCTAGAATATATACAGGATGTTCTAAACACAACACCACAGGATACACCCCTCAGGAAATACAGTTTGGCCAGGAGGCGAGGTACGTGTGGGATGAAGTCTTCCCGAGGGAACAACCAAACCCAAGAGAAGAAACGGTACGCGAAAAACACCAGAAGTGCCAGGCCAGGATCATAAGGGCCGGAAACCAACGAGCTGCTAAACAAAACCATGGTCGCAGATTTACAAACTTCAATGTAGGGGACTTAGTGTTAGTAACACAGAACACTAGCATTATGGCGAGTAAATTTAAAGGCGAGACCAGAAAACTGTTTCTTTTATACACAGGACCTTTCCGAATAAATGAAAGAGTAGGAAATAAAACCTATATTATAGAAGACCGGGTTACAGGAAGAATAAAGGGAAAATACGATGTTCGAGATCTCAAACCATATATTCAATAAGTAAAGTTGTCATCCAAGAATAAATTAACACTGTAAATATTATTGTATTGAAGAAAAGGTAGGCCTAATGCATAAAGTGATTAGCCATACTGGGGAATCCCAAATGTAAATATTTTGATTGAATGTAAACACAAGCGGTGCGATGAGATTGTAAAGGGCAGAGAACAAATTAGCCAGGAGGGGATGGTTGAAAACAGCTGAGCGGAAACAAGATCAAGGTCAGGCAGTGGGGAGAGAGAACAGTACGCTGCAATGAATGAAGTAGGCCTAAATAAATAACCCGACTCATTGATAGATACAGGGTAAGGCCTAAGCACTTTTCGATTACACGCAAAGGCATTGCTTGTTGTTTTAAAGTAAATTGTACATACAGATCCAGGAATAAAACGTTTGAATGCAATCTACAAACAATTCAGGAGCCTGGAATGTCCTAATATACGAGTAAGGGGTATATAGGGGTTGCATATTACTTGGAAAAAAGGTAATTATGCGTAAAATTAGTTAGGAGAGTCTAAGTAGTTAGGATTCTGGAAGGAAGAAAGTAAGCGTAACCTAGGAATCAATTAAGGAAAGGAAACTGTAATGGAAAATATAAAGGAGGATACTAGGGAAAAGCAAAGGAAAACTAATTAGTACACTTAAAAAGGAAAAAAAAAAAAAACTCTCAATTATGATAGTTGAAGCCACTTAGGCAAATAAATAAAAAATTGTCAAACCATAAAGGGTAAAATAATATAAAACGTATGAAACGCGGATTAAAAAAATTCGGGAAGTATGAATGCGGGGAAATAACAGTAGTATAAAAACGTAACCCAGTAGAATATTGTTAGTTTGTTATCAGGCAAATTAAAATGTGTCCCTGTATTTATATAAGTAGTGTACAGTATAAACATGTGTTTTCAGTGGAAGTGAACTCATCCAGTGAGCATTTCAAAAGGAAATGTATACCATGGTACATTATGTAAATGTAATTTCAGAGTATGGAGAATAAGAAGAACAATGAAAAGTATAGTATAAAATGTATAAAATTATTATAAATGTGTGATATGTAAATTGTTAGATTAGGAAGGCAGAACTAGATATAAGTGTAATAAGATATAAGGAAAATGAAAAAGGAATGATATTATATTTAGAAGGTTTCAATATCTTGGGTTTTTGGCGGAGCCGATCAAACCAGATATCTTAAGAGGGGTAGCTTACAACGGACAAAACTCGTTGTAGGTCTTGAGTTTAAATTTACAATTAATTTTGTAAATTTGAATAATATGGACTTGCCGGGAGTTAAAGCCAAATGTAGGTCACGAGATCAGCATGTATACGCGGGCGGTCTGTTATCGGGTAGAATTAAACTTTTGGACCCTGCCTGTCTGAAAAGGATTGGGAACTTATAAAAATTACTTAAAAGATTCCTACGGGAAGCCAAAATCCAAGATTTGAATAAAAAAGTAAAAATCTTCGGGAAATGCATTACGCTAACCGCGGGTGTATTTACTGCAAGATTAGATATTAAAAAATCATAAAGTTACGTAAGATACGAGCTTTCAAAGAATGAGAAAATTTTCAAAATTCCTCTAATTTAAGAAAGAAAAGGTTTTTTAGGCTTTTCTTAAAAAGGCCTAAAATAAAGGTGAAATAAGTTTTAGCGAAATTTTGTCATATAAAAAAGTTAATGGTAATTCATAAAGTTTAAAGGATAAAAAAGTAGGTTAAAAATAAAGTTTTTTAAATTCTAACTAAAACAAGTTTTAGTGTTGATAAATGTAATTCATAATGTAAAAGAAAAACTAGAAAATTTATGAAAGGAAAAAGGTGATAGATTTTGCACCTTTACAGCTAATTAAAAATTTAAACTCAAACTTTTAACAAATCAAAATAGTAAATAGTATGTAAATGAAGTAGTTATGTAAAAATAATCCAGTATTTGAAATATGTTTCGGGAGTAAAGTAAAACCCTAATTTGTGAAAAATCGTTGAAGTCCCTAACCTCACAGCAAGACAACCAGAAGCAGAAATGAGATGAAAATCCGGCTAGTGAATGAAAACCAATGGACAAGAAAAGTGGAAAAAGAAAAACCGAAAGAAGTGTAAAATTAAGACTTTTCCGGGAAAAATCGCCGCGGAAAAACGCGCGCGGGTCGTGTACGCGAACCAGGAGTCGTACGAACGTCACTCGAGTTCGTATGGAAAGGTAACAACGAGCTGAGGAAAATGATGTCAGTTTCAGGAAAATCGGATAAACCCTGGAAGAGTTACATGGAAAAAGGATTTCCATAGCACATAACTGAGGGAAGCCAGATAAGAACGCAAGACGGTAGAGGGGAGGTCCAAAGACAAGACTGATGGAAGGAGAACAGGGTGACCAGTTTACGAAAAGGGGCGTACTCAAAGAAACAATAGAAACTTAATTAAAACAAAGGCTAAATCATGTTACAAAATTATGAAAAAATTATAATAAAATTCAGGATGAAAAGTTACGTAGACTAGTAGTTTGAAATTGGCGAAAAAATGGATTTTAAAGCATTTTTGAAATACAGTGGTAGAAAGCTTAGGTTGGCAATGAAATAGTGCCGAAAAACCTTATATAAACGATTGCTCGGGGAAACTCGGGAGGATTATTATTTTGTCGATGTAAAGTAACGCATCGCGAGAGTGCTTAATATTTTTACGATGTAAGTTGACGCATCGAGAGCAGATACTTGTTTTTTATAAAATACTTTAGCGTGCTAGAAGCTGAGTATTTTCTTCGTTAAACATTAAATTTTTATAACAAGTAAGAAGATACGGCATTGCGGTTATCATCTGGGATGCAGCAATAGACACCGCATTAACTCTACAAGGACTTCAGTGGCAACTTAGTCTATACAAGTTGGCCTAACTTGGGATTTCTGGAAGAAAAACATAGCCTACAGGACAGCTGATACATGGAGTGATTCGTATAGCTTCCAGACAGGACTCCAGGACACCACCAGGCGGCCACTAGGACATGCAACTGTAGCTACGAGGGAATAGACGAACCGGGATTGCAGACACGGCATCACCACATCCATCTTTAAGAAGCCATCCATCATACATCCAGACAACCCTACAGGACTCCACCTTCACCCACAAGACAACTCTATTAGCACGCAGAACATCTGTAGCTTGTCATCACTAGACAGCGTTCGCGGATTTAACCACAAACGTCGCGACGCCTGGACAAGTGTGAAAAGGTCGGTAGAAGCGTAAAATACGTTAGTCCCCATTAAATTGCCTGAAGTAAATTCAAATAAATTTATTTTAAATACTGGGTTACTTAGGATGTTAGATTAAGAAATATTTGTAATTAATTAAAGAAGTAAATTCATTAAATCGTAAATTCAAATTTTCATTAAAGTATAAATTAAATTCAATTGAGTAGTAAAATATTAAAATAAACTATAATAAATTAAGAGATTAGTTCTGCCTTATAGTTTTAAAAAGTCATTATTTTATTTGAGAAGAAAGTTATTATTTGATTTCATTTGGAAAAAATTAAATACAAGAATTTTGTTTTATGTTTAAAATTAGAAAAAGGAAATTATTAAAATTTTATTTTGTTTTATAAAAGGTTATTATTTACAAAAACACATAGTATTCAAATATCCCAATAGTTTATGAATTTTAGATTAAGAATTGATAAAGTGAAATTTCATAAAATAATTGCAAGCACAAATAAGCAATTTACAAGGTTAGTTCCAGTGTACTCACTCTTCAGAGGTTTACAAAAAGTAAAATTATTAACTTGTGTTCTAACTGAGCTAAAATTAAAAATAAATTACTGGAAGTATAAAGTAAAGTTTTTTGTCAGAATAGTCAGTGAACTGAATATTCGACACATAGTTATTTCACCTAGGCCAAACAAAGTGAGATTGCCTATAAGACTTCCAGTAGGTGGAAATAACTTATTCTCCAACAACAAATTCCTCTAAAAAAGAATATTCGTTGTGGAATTGGCGTCCCGAAACGTGGGACCCGAAATATTCTAAAACGAACCATTCAAAACTAAGGTTGTTCGTTGTAGAATTGGCGCCCAACGTGGGGCCCGAAATATTCTAAAACGAACCATCCAAAACGGTTGTTCGTTGAAGAATTGGCGCCCTTCGGTGTTGGCCGATTTCACTTGTGGTTAAAAAGTTAACCAAAAGTAAAAAGAGGTCAAAGAAATAACGTAAAATTATTTGTGCTTAAAACTGTGTATGTTAGCTTTAGAATTGTGTTTAATATTAAGCCATACTACTGCTATTTCCCGTGTATTAAATATTTCCCGGTTTCGTGTCGTATTAAGGTTCAGAGGGGGAGTGAAAATTAAACAAATAATAATAATTAACCAGTATAATAAATTTGTCGCGGTAAAATCGGAAGCTTGGGGGGAGTAGGCCTAAAAAGTAGGAGTAAAATTAATTAAAAATAATTGGGAGTTTTCCGACGCGACAGATAAAAACAAATTTAAAAAATTTAAACAATTAAATATAATTAAAACAAATTTTAAACAAGCAAAAAGTTAATATGGCGGATAAGGCGATGAAAGAGTTCTTCGAACAATACAAAAAGGATAAAGAAGAAAGGGCGAAGAAAGATAAAGAAGAACTGGAGGCCAGGCGGAAGGAAAAACAAGAAGAACTGGAGGCCAGGGCGAAGAAGGAAAAGGAAATAGAGGAGGCCAGGGCGAAACGGGAGGAGGCCAGGCAGCAGAGGGAACAGGAAGAACGGGAAAGGAAAGAGGAAAGAAGACGGCTCAAGGATGAAAAAATCCGGGAAGAAAAGGCAGCAGAAAGGCTACAGCGAGAGAAGGAGCAGAAAGAGTTATACAAAGTTATTTCTGGAAAGCTGGGAGACCTGGAACGAAGCCTGGAGGAAGAAAGCGTGAGGTGTAAGGAACAACACACCAAGGGAGAAGAGAAGATTAGGGAAATTGAAGGCGCTATCCATTTTCTGGAGGAAACCACAACCACCATAAAAGACAACGTAGACAAAGGGTTCCGGACAATGGAAAGTCGGGTGCAGAGCGTTGAAAAGAAAATAGGAAACGTGATAAGCCAGGGAAGTGGGAGTAGGAATGTAGGAATTGTAATGCCGCGGTTTGACAGCGAAGTAAATAAAATTGAATTTTGGGGAAATAGTAAAGAGAGGCCGAAACAATTTTTAAGAGAGATAGAAGGGCTAATGGACGAGTTGAATCCTTATTTAGAAGATAGGGAGAAAATAAAATTCATAAGACGCCATCTAAAGGGATACGCACTCGAATGGTTTAATATAACAGATCGCGAAGAGATGAAGTATGCCGAGTTTAGGGAGGCTTTTTTGAGTAATTACTGGTCGCTCCAAAAACAAAAAGCGGTCAGGAATTATATAGAAAATAATAGGTATGTAGAAAGGGGAAACGCTAGCAGAACCGAATATTTCTGTATGGTAGTAAACAAAGCGCGAGATTTAGAACCCCCCCTACCTGAAGGTTTCCTTGTATTCACGGTGATGCAACATTTCAGCGAGCAAATAAGATTAGCCAGCATAGGTAAACCTAGCGAAACCATTCAAGACGCGATCGAGTTCTTAAATAATGTAGACATGATTGAGGAAAATCGGCGAAGTAGACCCCAGGACGCTCAGGAAACGGAAAACAGGCATAATTTCACACCTCGGGATAACCCACCAATCCACAGATCCTATGCTCAAAACCCAAGTAACTCTAATCACCCAAACTCCAATAAACCACGTCCTTCCAACTCAAATCCTAACCAGAAGCCGAAAAACTAAGAAATGAGGTTCTGACAAAGGATGGATTTTTTCGGAATGACAGGGCCGATGAAAAAACAAAAAAACAAAGAAATAATATTAAAAAATTAAATACGCGTGTAAACACCGAAAATTTAGGAAATAAAAAAGTTACTCCTTGTAGTGGAATCGAACCTGAAGTAGGCGAAAAAATCGTCGAAAAGGAGCGCGAACGTCAGCCTAAGCAGTTAGGTAGTTTAAATGTAAATATTAGGGAAGACTTGTTAGATAATAGGGATGAACCAGTTATAGAAGAAAAACCGTTAGAAGAAATACCCGCGATTCCAGTAGAACTTGGAACGAATGCTAGTTACATGGAAATTGACACCGGAGCCGAAGTAAGCGTTATCCAGCAAGATTACCTCGAGCAATTGAAGGCGGAAGATGTCAAAATCTTAGAATTACCGGTCGCGTGTTTGGAGATAATTGGTGCATTAAAAGGAAAGGTGCAAAAAATCAGCAAGCAAGTCCTAATCGAAGTTAAACTGGTTGACAAAAGCGTAGATTTACAATTTTTGGTAGTAAAAGGTCTAAAATCTAGGATAAT
>JAGFPH010025418.1:0-10883 GCA_018207615.1 Philaenus spumarius
AGATGTAATATTCTTAAATTGAGTAGAATAAAAGTTGGAATTAGTCCCAGTATTTTCTGTAGTATGAAGACACTTGCATTAATAGTTTACTTTTACAAGTATAGTCAGGGGCGGACCGTGGGTAAATGGCGCCCTGTGCGAAGCATGGTTCCGGCACGGGGAGGGGGGGATAAAAAAACTGGCCGGCAAATATACGCCGCTAACTTAAATCCTGAACACAGCATCGAATTTGTATAAAAAAAAAAAATGATGAAGCCACGAGGAAATTATGTCTTAAGAAAAATATCAAAGAACTGAGTAACAAATGAATAGTCGACCTCCATATATCTATTTTGCTGATTTATTGAAGCAATAATTTTAAGTAATTGGAATAATTAGTTATTTTTGAAAATATGATACCATTGCAGCATTTTAAATATTAAAATTTAAAATTTTTCACTCATTGTAAGCATTAAACATGCTTCTATTTTCAAAGCGGTTCGTTAAGATTAATTGATTCTCTTGCCATTTAAGCCTCCAGTGTAGTATTATATTGTCCCTTATATATTAGTGTCCGGATTTGGTCTGGGCAAACTTATGGTAACCCTAGTAGTAGGCTACCGCTTCTGTATTCATAGCATGGGTGCGATTTACCTCACTTTCGAAATTCAAATATTTCTTAGTCTAACACTTTAATGAAAAGATAATTTACAATTTGACAGTTTAATTCTTTGATTTATTCTCTACATTTTGTTATAATAATATTTCATTTTTGGTCAAAGCATATATACCGAAACTACATTTCAAACTTTGGCATGTTTTGTTAGCAGCCTTGTAGTAGGAACATAAAAACAGTTATTTTCATAATACCAAATTTGAAATTGATAATTATTTTTATACAGTTCTATTTATAACTAAATTACGAAACTTTTTTACACTTATGAAACAAATTACAAAAAATGTTTACTACTTGTTATGTAGGCCTAAAGTCAGACGAATTTTTAGGCCTACATAACAATTTTTTTGTACATTTTGTTGTAACGTTGCACTGGACCATCCACTCCCTAAATCACATTAATTCAACACTAAGTTCAGAATTTTACGTCCGCCAATCGCCAATCGAAAAACCTCAAGATATACCCACACTACTACAGTACAGTGCGTTGCGACTATGCGAGCCAACTACAGTAAAGTTTCCCACATTTTAACTCAGCTCGGAATCGAAATGGGACAACTTGGAAGCACCGTACATATTTTTGCCAGCCTCGCGACTACAGATAAGAGCCCGATGATTCAAAGTCGAGGCGGCCGAAAAGTTTAAAAACCAGCGATACTTAACTTTTATATAATAAACTTGTTTGGGATGAAAATTTTTATAAAATACAGTATATTAATGAGGTTATTGTAATCAAAATAAGGCCAAATGTGATATAGGCCTAATTTGGACTACATTTAGTGTTTAATACTTCTCGAATAACTCATTTAATTTCACGATTAATTAATTAAATAATAAATATCCCAAATGAGAGGACAACACGCAATACATACAAAAAAATGAAGTACACTAACAAACGCCGTCACAAATACAAGGTCGAAAGGCACCCCGAAAGAGAAACCTATTTAAACGTAGATAGGCCTACACTGGCCGCACGTTGATTTAACGTGTGTGTTTTGTTCTCGTGATAGCCTAAAGCTTGCTTGTGTTTAATTGTTTTTGTGTAAGAAAAGTAATTTCTTGATATAATACATAAAAATTGCTTAGGTTTATAGTCTTTTACTGAGGATTTAAATGTCTGATAAAGGTTATTAACTAAAAAAGAGACATTTTGCCAAGATTTTGCTTAAAATTATACGTGTCTTTAAAATTTGCTATGTGCTATGTACAAGTACAAAAATAGTTACAGTACATATACATGTGTAGGCCTACTTTTCTTATAAAAATTAAGCAAATTATCTGCACCCTTTAACTCGCCAAAGATATACGTAAAATAGGGGTTTTTTAAGAAATTTTCCGGGGGAGTATTTTCGTTTAATTCGGCAGCGTTCCGGTACTGGAAAAATTACGAGTAAAGCCCTGCCTAAAGTTGAACTTTTTCCTTTCGTTACTGAAAATTTTTTGTTTCTTGAGCTAATAACTTTAAAAATTTTGTGTCAATACATTTTTTAATTGTATATTATGAATTCTTTGAACCTTTCTCTACAAAAAAGGCACAAAACACTTTTGAATTGAGGTTAATTTAATATTTTTGGCGAATTTTAGCACAAAGTTAGTATTGTAACTTGCTAAATAGCGTATACAATTAAAGGTACTAAAATGATATTCTCTTTTACATGTAATCCCCAAGTTCATAATTTTGAGATTGTAATCTAAGCACGTCATCATCTGAGGGTCCAGCTCCAGCATCATCTGATCCAGAGGCACCACGGAAAAATTTGCTTAATGCTTTAGCCTGATGTTGGTCTTGTTTTTCAATATCAGCCTTTCTTTTTCTATACAAATTACCCGGCTTTTTTTTCAACATGTTAATTATTGGAACTTACAGTAATTGGTCTATTTTTCTCATATCAGTCAATAGATTACGCCGATAATGTGGTTACTTAAAAGTTTGATGGCTGATTGGCTGATTTAAGGAGGTTATATGGAATTGTGTTGTGACAGGTGGGGGGTAAATACTCCTCCATACCCACCCCACCACTCAGGGCAGCGGAGTAGAGCGCCCCACTCCGCTGCCCTGTACTCCGCTTCACAGAAACTATGCAGCTATTTTTAAATACAGAGTCGCTGTCGCTTCGCTTCCGGCGAAATTGGCGACTGGCCGGCTCGGATTTTCGGAAGTATACGCCATGCTCCCCACTCCCAACACTTTTAGTTTCCTGCCGCCTCATGCACTTTTGTTGTTATAATATATGGAATATTAGACAAAAAATTAATTTTCTATTATTCTCCTTATTTTTCAATTACAAGTACCTCAATTTTTTTCCATCGCCATGGCGCCCCGGTGCCGATGGCGCCCTGTGCGGTGGCACAGGTCGCACATGCCAAGATCCGCCCCTGAGTATAGTATTAGTTTACTTGTAAACATTTTCAGATCTTTGTGTAAGAGAATTTTACAACACTAATAATACTAGTTCGTACTTCATTACGTACTGATACAAAAACTTCTCAAATGTCTCCCTTTTATTCATCTTGTATTAATATTATTTATTGTACATCGAATACTCTCAAGTATTCCTCATACCATTTCAACACTATATCAAAGCCCACTAAAGAATACCGTTGAGGGACGGGCTTGTGTACACCGAGACCTTGAACGCTCCAATCGCCGTAGTGCGACGTTGTCACGTTCTTCCCACGCTTCTAACTGACTGCGGCTGACTCAACGCATTTATAATTCATTAAACTGTGCGATCAAGCCTCGAGCGGTAAATACCAGCGGAGTGTTAGAGGCTAGTAGATATGGCAACGCTGTGCGCCCATCCTATTGGCAGCCTCGCAACAGTATTCTTTAGTGGGCTTTGATATAGGCTTCTGTGGTCCAGTGGTAACTGGATGAGGTTAAGACATATGAGAACACAATATAAGAATTTATATATATAAGAATTTTATATACCTTTATATTCTTGATGTATAAAAGAGAATATTCTATTTTCCATATTGGCACTGACGGTGTACACCAACGTCGATGTACAAACTTTATAAATTGTTGTATGAAAAATAAAGTTATACCATCGACTGAAAGATGATACAACACTTTACCTTTGTATATTTCCTTCCTTTGATTTAATCCTTGCACTTGGGTAATCTATGATAAAATATTTATTAAGACTAATTTCCTTTGAACCAGTGAGACTAAAGTGAACCTGGTAGTAGGACATCAATAATTAATTTTCAACTAATTTAGAGTAAGAATCAATTTAGATCTTAGTAATAATATTACAATTAGTGGACATTGCTTTTTATATACTTCTGTTATTACCAGATGAAAAAAAAACCATATCGCCCGCTTGCAATAGTGTAAAAAAACTAAGGGCACAAGCTCATTAAAATTAATTGTTAGTACAACTTATAATATTGTTAACAATGTTCTAGATAGATAGATATAATTTATTTGCTCAATACATTCTATTATAATAATTCAATACATTTTTTTTATATGAATATATCAGAACAGGTGCCTTGTCAGAATATAAATTTTACTGAACAATAAAACCATGGTTAAATATAGTCAGGCTTACCAACATAAATTTATTATTAAAATGAACTATTCACTAATTTACAGGGCTTACTAAAAATTCCTTAACTCTATAGTGTGCTCTATCCATAATGCCAACTTTTATTTTTTTCCTAAACTTCCTAATATTTAATTCCTTATACCCATTGGGTAGCCTATTGTATAATTTCAAACCAGAATACTGTGGACTTCTTTCAAAATAAAGTTAGGTGATGTTTGGGAAGTAAAATCATTAGCATTTCTTGTATTGTAGCTGTGGTCAAATTTAGATTATGCCGGTAATTCAATTTTAATATCATGAACCCAACTCAAGATTTCATATAAGTACAGACCAGCGAGTGTGTGAATTTTTAACATTCGGAATAGGTTTTTACATGACTTTAGTGGGCTAAAATTTGTCATTGTTCTAGTTATTTTTTCTGAAAAATAAATATTGTTTCCACTTCCGACGCAATGCCCCAAAGAATTATTCCATATCTTAGGATTGATTCTACATATCCGTAATACACAATTCTGCAAGCATCAAGGGAAACACTATCTCTTAATCGCAAAAATGCATATGAAATTTATCTTAATTAATGCTTAATGAAATCCAGATGGGCTTTCCAATTAAGTATCTCGTCCACTAAAACCCCCAGAAATGTATGATTTTTTTTTTCAGAATTCACAATTTCAAATGTTTGTTGGTTACGATTACTAGCGAAAAATTTTATAATCTGTGGTTTATCAATATTTAATTTTACCCCGTTTTGATGAAACCATGATTCCATTTCATCCAAAGTATTTTTGAGAGATAATGGTAATTCATTGATTATTTTATCTTTCATAATTGCTTCTAAAACAATTAACAACCCGAAGTAAAAATTTTTGGTTATTTTTCGCACTATGTGGACCTTTTTTATTTTTATCTACAAAAATAAATATATGAGAATATTCTGCACATTTTGTTTTTTTTACACGACCTTATAGCCCGTCTAGTTCCTCCAAAATCAATCAAAACGTAAAACACTATAATAAAAGCTTTAAAATCCACGTAAGGCAGTTGATTGCGGAGGCAGTCTGAGACAGGTGTAAACAAGTTCTACTAATATATTTCGTACACTTAGTCAGCTATTTAGCATCTTAGTCAGTAGACCAATTTCCCAAAAGGTTGGAACCTTAAAACATATAAGCATAATTTTGGACATTCGCTTGGCTCACCTTAGCTGTTCAGCTACATACTGAATTATTTTAAAATATTTAATATCCATACCCATTAGTAGATTAAAATTTTTACAGAAATCAAATAAGTAGAATTAGGTTGTCCCTTTTTATTAACAGAACTAATTTGCAGCTATAATCTTCTTTCGAAACTACATGTGCAGTGGCTAGTTCAAACTGTCTTTTATTATGCTTGTTTTAAAACGATCTAATCTTACAGATTTTCTCATAAAAGATCTAGCACTAGCTACCAGTGTCAATTAATATTTTAAAATTAGTGAAAAGGCAATTCAATGTAATCGTTGTGTAAATTCATAGCTGAACGTTTGTTCTTTTGTTGAAAATATGTTCGTTTATCTTAAAACATGATTCTCTTCAGTTTGAATGTTTGTGTCGTTATTTGCACTGTTATCCTGTAGATTGCTGTAGTCTTGCAAATGTTCTCACTAGCAATCATGTCTTTAGCATTTTGTCTAGATAACCCCTCCAACTTTATAGTTGATATACTCATAGTAGTTGGCTGATGCCGTTATTTTTGAGGTAATTATAGTTTTGGATTACCATTGTTCATGAATTGTTTGTGTTGAGTTTGACCGAAATTAGCGAAGACTGGTTTAAAAAAAGGATTTGTCTGTTTGTATATTGGTTTAGGGTTTTGGTAAAATGGGGCATGTAACAGTTTTTGCACAAAAGTATTTTGACTTTTAGGAACAATGAATCGTTTGTTAGGTTGTGTAAACATTTTATTATTTTTAAATTCAAAGTAATTTGTTAGAATACTAAGAGCTACCGCAAACGTTGTGGGATTTTTGTTCATGAAAGAACGAAGTGTTTCATTACAAATACCCGTGCTTTGCAATAGTAAAGACTTTTTAACATTCATATCTTAACTTCACGAAAATCTGTTTCTGACCATTGGTACACTGCGTAATCCATGAACAAAGTAGTTATAAGCCGCCATTTTGTGTGGCATGGGATGGTCAGACGTGTAGAGGATTGTATGGTCTGTATGGGTGGGTTTTCTGTATATTTTGAAACTGTGTTTGTGGTTTGACTTAGTTATACTGTTGTTGGTTTCGATTTCAATATTCAATTTTAAAGAGGGATGTAGGCTGTGCTATTCAGATATGTTGCAAAATTGTTGATTGTCGTTCTGTTCCTTGATATAAAATAATGATATCGTCGACATATCTGTGGTAATACATGACATTTTCAGGTGTTTGTTTTTACTCGACATGATATCATTGTTCTACTAAGTGATTTAAATATATTTCGGCCATTATACTAGGCAATGTATGTACCCATACTAATCCATGTCCCATAACTAATCCATTGTTTTGGCTATAACAATCATTGTTGAATTGAACATAATTCTGAGGTAAGCAAATGTTTAGTAAATTGGACAGTTTAGCTATTTTTTTCATTTGACATGGATTTGTTGTTCTGTAGTAGTTCAATCAATATTCCTATGGTGTCTTTGACTGGAACATTAGAGTACAAATTTGTGATATCAAAAAGTACTAAATTGGAACCAGATTTTATATGTGTGTCTTTGATTTTATATAGAAGATCCTGAGTGTTTCTTAGCACATAATTATTTTTGAAATGTGTACTGTTTCTAATGATTTCTTACGTTAGATATCTTGGATGTGATATATGACGGTGCACTTCTGAAGTTGACAAGTGGCCTAATTGGAATATTAGGTTCATATATTTTGAGAAAAGATGTTAAAGATGGAGCAAAGGGATTTATCATTTTGTTCTATTTTTTGTCCTCTCGATCTAAAAAAATGTTAATTGTTTTTTTATTTTACATATATATTATATACAAAATATAATATATTAATTACCGATATTCTTCAAAATTAACAGTTTTATTTAGATTTGGTAAAAGCAAACAAAAGGCTTAGGCTACAATAAGTCAAACATCTGGTGTTACATATTACATTGTTTGTAATGATGAAATTACAACGGATGCCGTAATTGGAATTGTCGGGGATGGGCGAGTATATTTCGATCTCTGTTTCTGTATGTTCGATACACACAGCTCAATCGCCAGAGTATACAGATTACACGTCAGGCATGGGTCTCTTCCAGGATTGGTGAGTGAAACGAGAATTAGCGAAGCCCCTAGTAGTTTTATAAGTGGAAAATATTGGCATCGGCTCATGGTAGCGAAACATGTAGTCAAAAATAATTAAATCAATCGAAAAAATGATTACATTTGACTCGGTAGCTATTATATTATAGATAATAAATTTCAAATAAAAAAATAACGTGTATAATTAAAACAATTTGAAAATAAATTTAACGATATCCTTAAAAACAATACTTTTGATTATTTTAAAGAAAGTACTTTTAAACTGTTGACATTACAGTATATCCTGGTCAACATGCTGTGATACATTTTATTGCAATATACCTACTGGACAAATTAGTGTCAACGATGACGGAACTATTGACCCCATCCTAATCATTTATAGTAAAAAATGCTAAGAGAAACTTAAGCTTTATTTCCACTCAAAGACTTAACGGATCAGGCGAGAGAAGGAATACCAAAACAGTGAGTTTAAGTTTGCAAAATAAACAAACTTTCCCTACATTATTGCATTACCGATGGCAACAAGAGAATTTACTCAAGTGTAAACGTCTTTTATACGGTTTAAAGGTTTTGTATTTACTCTTGTAGTATGAATGTATTTGTGCTAATATGAGTGTTATTTTAGCCTTTTTATATTTTGTTTCAACATCTTCAGAGCATAATAATTTAGTCAATCGTTATATTTAAGTGAACATTAACAATTGTACTGTAGTACTTTTTCTATTCTTTACTAGTGGTCCTAGCAATGCTTCGCTATCGCTTGATTTAATTTAAAGGGTAGTTATTCCTAGTTATTCCATTTCATTACATTGCGTTAAGTGATCGAATTGCAAAATGGTTTTATGCCACTTAAGAATATACTATACAAATTTAGATTATTTATAGTTTGTAAACTGGATTTATGGATTTATAGGTAATACAGTAAAACCTTTTGTTTGCTTTTACCTAATCTAAAAAAACTGTTAGTTATGAAGAATTGTAAAAAACATGGTTCTAAATTGGTTGCAAATAAACGTGTTTTGGATCATTGTAGACCTAACCTAAAATCATGCTCAGATTTTGATCCAACACAGATGTTTTATATATACTAGTAGTTCTGTGAACAGTAGACCTCGCTCGTTGAAATAACAAATTTGGTTTTGAGCTTAGGTTAAAAATAGTGTGCCAGTAAGGAAGTAAGCACAAGGTTTAGCCAGTGAAACATTATTTAAAATTCCCGCGATTCCGGGATTTCTAGTTCTCGCTTTTATTTCTTTTCTTGAGCTTTAACTGCTAAAGGTTTTCTTTTAGAGGCATTGTGCTTTATTTAGGTTAATAATGCGTAAGATAGCTAAAAATATCGCGTTATAGAGGGACAACATACAATTAAATATTTACATATTTAAATAACTCAAACTTAAAAATGTATCATAAGTAAACTTAAGTTCCATATCATATTCCAATATTAGAAATAATGAAAACAAACAATGTTAAAACGTCGTGATAGTGATCTCAACCCATGTACCAACACTTCCCACGGTGTCCTACGGTCATTTTTTTTATGTCCTTTATCGCCGCGAGGTTTCATTTGTTTTATCTCATTTTGTAATTCAAGTAAAGCTAAGTCAAACACTTTTATGAAATTTACAATGATAATTTACAGGTATACAGTTCAATTCTTTGATTTATCCTCTACACTTTCTTATAATAATATGTCATTTTTGGGCAAATGATATATTCCTAAATTACTATTCAAAACAGGCCTAGTTTTGTTAGCAGTCTTGTAGTAGGAACATAAAAACTGGTGTTTTCAAAATAAGAAATTTGAAATTGATAAATATTTTTATACAATTCTATTTAGAACTAAATGACGAAAATTTTTTACATTTATGAAAAAAATTACAATAATTTTTATTACTTTTTATGTAGGCCTAAAGTTAAACATTTTCCTTTCGTTACTGAACGTGATTGTTTCTTGAGCTAATAACTTTCTTAATTTTACTGCAATCATTTTTTTTACTGGCATATATGAATTCTTTAAACCTTTATCTACAAAAAAGCTATGGAAAACTTTTGAATTTGTTTAGAATAAACGTATAAAAACATGGTTGAAATACAAAAACTTGGACGATTTTTAACAAATTCGTAGTTTACGGCCATTTTGTGAGCTTACCGTTAGAGATATAGAAAAAATCAAGAATGCAATTTTGTTTAACATTTAATTTGCTTTCAGCAAAATGTTATTAGTTTTTAAATTCGACTTGCGGTTAAGCCACAAACTGGCTTTGGAAAAAAGCTTACACTGAGAGAAACGGTCCGGCCGCCATTTTTATTTTATTTAAGGGGTTAAAAATGAGAAATGGAAAAAACCGTATATATACATGGCTCGGCCTAGGAATAAGGAACATTCATGCAAAAATCATTAAAATCGGTCAAGGCGTTTGGCCGTAATCGTGAGACAGACGCACAGACATACAGACACACAGACGAAATGCCGAACGGTCGAGTTAAAACGGAGACCACGCTTACGCTCGGTCAATAATATATAACAAGCAATGTTTGAATTGAATTAAAATATAGTAAGCATTTATAGTTGATTTTTGTTTTTGTTTGCTTTAAGTTTGTCAATCTAACCTAAAAAAGCTGTTGGTTTTGAATAATAATAAATTGATTATAAATGCTGAGTAAAGTTGCTATGGTAATGAAAGTAAACAAACATGCAAACATGACTTGTTGCTAAGCTTTTATACGAACTGCTGTTTTTGTGCACTATGGTCTTGAGTCCATACAAAAGAGGCTGTTTAGTTTTTTTTTCAAATTTGAAACTTTTTCGGGAAACTTTTAATTTTTCTTTATGTAAAAACCTAGTTCGGACTATTGCGAACATTTTAAAACAAAAAACAGCCAAACTGGACCAGCCGTTCTCAAGTGATGCGCTTACAAATAGCAATTCATTTTTATTATATCCTGTTACTTTAAATGAGCAATTCTTGTATCTTTGTATCTGTCTCGGATCTCGAAAACGGCTGTAACGATTTTGATGAAAATTTGCATACAGGGGTTATTTGACGCCAGGAATTGAATGCGCTAGGTCTTATGTCTTCAAAAACGCTCATTAACTCGAAAAAATGCGCATAAATTTTAAACTCTAAACTTCTTTTTATACCACCTTACAAGTCACTTTGAAGGCTAATAGATACAACTTCTTTTTATACCACCTTTAAAGTCACTAAGTATTTGAATATTACATTATACATTATAAATACAATTCAGATGTTAAAAATACTGAACGATGCTCGTTCACCCAGGTAATTAGATTAGCCAAAGATTAGCGAGAGTCTTTAGAGAGTTTTCCAACTGCGAGTGAAGCGAAGCGTCCAGGGGCAGAGCCC
>JAGFPH010025420.1:0-10883 GCA_018207615.1 Philaenus spumarius
AACGAGTTGTTTTATATAAAATGAATTTTATATAAAAAATATACATTGCAACACTTTATATGAAATGTAATTAAACTTTTGAAACATACTGTGTCAATTTTAAAAAGCAGACAATTAAATATATAAACGTTTAAAAATTGTAAATATATAAAGTTTAAAATGTAAGGCAGAGGATATTAAATTTTACAATGTTGGCTATGTTATTGCTTGCTATGCAAGCTAAAATGGTAGCAGACAATTAAATATATAAAGTTTAAAATATAAACGTTTATAAATAATATTTAAAGTAAACAGTTATTCTAGTTTGATATATACAAGAAACTAATTTAATATAAGGTACTTACTATCGTATGTTGTTCAAACACAGAATGATGTTCGTCTTCAAAGTCGATAGTATTTAAAGAATCCACTTGTACATCTATTAACGTCAATCAAATGATCCATATGTTTTGATTAACGACCCGTATATTTTTACCAACCATGTGTATATTTTTATCAAACACCCGTAACATTTTCTTAACGAACCAGAACTATTTGCGTCAACATATACGATTCTTAGAAATCGATAAATTCCAAGAATCTGTTCGATACTAACGTCAATCGAACGAACCATAACTTTTTATTAACGACCCATATATTTTTATCAATCACCCGTAACATTTTCTTAACGAACCAGAACTATTTGCGTCAACATATACGATTCTTGGAAATCGATAAATTCCAAGAATCTGTTCGATACTAACGTCAATCGAACGAACCATAACTGTTTATTAACGACCCGTATATTTTTACCAGACACCCGTAACATTTTCTTAACGAACCAGAACTATTGGCGTCAACACGTATACGATTCTTAGAAATCGATAGATTCCAAGAATCTATTCGATACCGACGTCAATCGAACGAACCGTAACTTTTTATCGACGACCCGTATATATTACGATTACACGCTCGATCGACCGTAAAAACAATTAGTCACGCTCAATTTGTTATCGCGTCACGGCCAATTTATTATCTGGTGACCTTTGGTCAAGGGTCACGTGACCTTAAACAATTAGTCACGCTCAATTTGTTATCGCGTCACGGTCAATTAGTCACGGGCAATTTGTTATCTTGACCTTTGGGGGCAAGGGTCAGGTGACCTGGGGTCAAAAGGTCAGATTTGGCCCAGAACTCTTGTTTCTACACTACTATTGTGTTCTGTATTTTTATTTTTAGTTTTAGAAAACTCTATTTGTCAATTAAAAATACATAGCTCACTTGATAAAATATACAACTCTAAACTTAGAACACAATGCAGTGTTTAACTAATATAATATACATTAAGCACTATATTATATAAATGCAAAGCTGCTTGCATGCTGACCACCAGGGGAGCTAGCATCCGCTTAGTGCACATTCACAGAATAGAAGCTTCGCGATTATTTATATTAGAGTATGTTAATAATTATTATCTTTATGATCAACTCATATAAAAACGAGTGCACGTCCGTACGTGAGTAACATATAATACAACAGCTGATTTCACCCATCATCTGTAAACCCAGTGTATATTATACTCTGAGGTTATGTTTACAACTTCAATAGTTATAATCTCTCTTGTGAAGATGATTTCTTAAGTATTAGTTATAGAACAAATGTATGCTAGCTATAAAATACGTTATAATATTTGCTTTGAATTTATAAACAGTATATAAATATAACCTTTTATCATCAATATTATTCGCTTATTAACAAAATATTGCCGTAAACCACAATCTGTTTATATTTTGTCACATTTCGGGTCGGATATTAAAAGACATCCGCTCAGAACCGTTACGGTATTGTAATGGATGCGCGCGCACAATTTCATTTACCGTGACTAATAGATATTCTTTTGAGGTCGTTTTTATCCCGTCCTCTTCTTAACTACTAATGCTATATGACAAGAGCAAACAATTTAATGTTTGTGGACTAATTTTAATGTACTGAGCAAAATAAATGGTATTAAAAGAAAGCTTGTGATACTGTTGGTAACCAACGGATTTTCCTGCATTTTGTACTAAGTATGGACAATAAACACGTGGACGAATGCCAAAGTTTACACTCAATACATATTTACATCAGAAACAATACAATTTAATTTGCAGCTATTAAATTTCTCTTGGAAGCAATATATTTGACGGTTTCCCCACACAATACTGTGATGCAATTCGCATCTAGAATGACGTGTTTACATTGGGTTTCGTGAGAACAAAGGTTGTTAGGTAACGCGAGTCATTGTTCCAGTATAATGTAGGCCACAACTTACCGGACGTAGTTTAATGAGCCAAGGGCGCTCACCTTGGCCTCTCACCTCGGTCGAGTGTAATTTGGCAATACGCGTTGGGAATATGCTGAACTGTAAGTGCATTTTGTATTACGTGTAATGAACTTTAGTTGTGGCAATCAGGCAATGAATGGAGAACACGTTTCTACAGTACATAATCTGTTCTTTAAAAACAAGACGTTAGGAACGGAAATAAATTCTTTAAAACAAAATACGCAAGTAATACATAACCTACTTGGTAATTACATGCATTACAAAATAAAACAAACCCGAACTTAGTTTGAGCAAAATAGATTTTGAATATCAATACATCTTGACTTTATAAAATACTAGGGGAAACCCCTGCGTACTCCGCACGCCAACTCCGTTGGAACTTTCTTGCTTAGAAACATAATAATGTTATTTTTTCTTTATAATAAAGGTGTAGGATAACCCCAAAGCTAAGATGGTAATTAATGTTAACTGTTCAAATCAAATTATTTCGTATTTTTATAACAGCAGTTATAATAAAGGTTAAAAGAACCAGCAAGGCTCAGGTCTTCGTTTTAATAAAAACCTAACATATAAGTTAGAAATATAAATAATTTCTTCAAAGTTTGAAATCAGCTGTTAATGGAAATATTGGATCAAACAGCTGTTTTATTCAATTTGTTGCTATGGTAATAAATGTAAATGCATGTGTTGGTTCATCAGTCTAGGCCTAACCTAAGATTTTTTCCGACTAAATTTACAAATATTGAAATAAAAAAAAAGTTTTGATAAAAATGAATTATAGCCTATCTTACTCATGGATAGTGTAGCTTTGTACAAGTAAAACTATTTTTTCAATCGGTTCAGTAGTTCCAGAGATTACCCCCTACATACAAACAAACAAATTTTACCTCTTTACAATATTAGTATAGACTAAATAAAAAGTCTAGTATTCAATTAAATCTACCGAACTTGTAAATCGTATAATAAATATAGCAGTTTTGTAGACAAACAAATTAGCTGCTGACAGAAATTACCTATGACCACTTACATATTTATAACTCCACATGCAGACAACATTGATTTTTGAAATCGAAATTGATAATTACAACTAAAGATAAATATATACATATTTTTACTTTCTCCCTATAGTATAGAGAAAGTATAGTAATCGCAAAAAAAAATCGATGTTGAGATTTTTGTAGAAATATCCGTTTTGGGACACCCTGAATTCAAAAAAGTGGTTTTGACAAAATGTCTGTCTGTATGTATACAAAGCTAGAGCGAAAACTATTCGATCGATTTCAAATAAATTTGCCTGTATATCAAGTACATGTCAAACATGTCAAGTAGGCCTGTATAGATGCACGAAAAACGGTTTTGAATTTTTTTTTAAACAACCCCCCAAAAAATCAGTTATTATTTTTTTATAAAAAATGGGTCTAACGATTTTGATGAAATTTGGCTTATTTGTAGCCTTTAATGTTTCCTACCATATGCAAAAAACCGCATCTTTCTAAAAATTATCGTTTAGCTAGTAATAATAATAATAATGACTGATTTTTGGGGTTTTTTGCGCTATAAAGGGGGTTGTTTTTCAAAAATGTTCAAAACCTTTTTCGTGCATCTATACACGTGTTTGGTGAAAATTTGTTCGAAATCGATCGAATATTTATTGGTTAATCTCCTACTTTAATAAATCACCTCTCCTACCCCACCTACAATTATGAAGTCACAGTGAATTTGTTTATAATTCAAATATGTTTGTGAGAAAGTATGAGCTGGTTTCTGGTACCGTTTATTAAATTTGTTTTGAAGTAAAAATAAAAATATTGTTCACGTCCAACAACTTGAACCAATTGATCGTTGTTGTTCAAGTTTTATTAACAAAATTACCAAAATCTTTTGTCTTAAAGTTGTTTGATAACTACAATCCTTGTGGCAAGGGATGAATAAATTTGTATAGTGCTTTCGAATATTGGAATTTAGTGGTTAGCTAATCGAGTCGAGTACGGTACGTCCTTTGTCGGAATGCATTTCTTTTATTTTTTTGCAATTCATTCCAAGAGTTAGTGTTGTTAAATTTTATATTTTGCAAAAATTTAGGATATACCGACATTATTGTGTGTTCAAACTTGTAAATTATAAGCGTTAGAAGAAGCTTTTCAATTTTCTTGATTTCAAACTACAAACAGTTACGGTAAAAAAACCACACAATTTATCTGTATATTTCTATTGTGCAGATGGTTGTGAACAATACACCCCTAGAGAGCACCATTATGGGCAAAGGGCTAGACTGAGCCCGCAATAGTTCTTCCCCAAGTTCCCGCGGGTTCCATCCAATTTGATCCTTTGTTACGTTCCTCCTTCTTTAAAATAACTCCTTTCCTTGTTTTCTTTTCATTTTAAGTAGATTGGCGCAAAGCGTGTCTCACATCACAATTCAAGATGCCTCGCAGCTGTATATACATTCAGAAACTTTCACTGCATGAATATTATGTGTAGTGAAATTAAAATACGCGATACGTCATTACCAATGTCATTACAGAGTTGGCGTTTTTATTTAATTGGTGTCATTTTGAGTATCGTAGGGAAATAATGAAGGAAAATCTGTATTTTTTTTAGAATCTGTTTGAACGTTCCCAGAGGTAGATCGATGCTTTCATATACTCTTTTACGACATTCTATTCCGTCAGTAATCAGGCTGCCACTTTTTTTAAATATTTATATTTTCCACTAATTGTTCCCAAACCAACACATAAACGGTTAATTGTTTGTTACTTGAATTCATTTTTAAAACCCCAAAACTTACTTTTGTTAATCTAATATTGGTTTGAATCTGGAAAAAAATAAGTTTAATACACTTTGTGACAGTTTGGTAAGTTTGTAAGGCAAGTGGAAAGTTGTAGAGCTTCCGAAAGTATTTGAGAAACGAGAAGAGATAACCTTAACTAAATTACAAATTGAATTTGTAGCGATGACGTTTTGAGAGAAAAGCAAGACCTGTTTCCAGCTCGGAAACGTACAATTTGAATTTTTATAGCCTATTTGTTAGAATTTATGCGAAAAACACTTCTCAAAAAATATTCTGTCATTTTTAATCTGTTGCCAGTCAAACGAGTTTAATAATATCTGTTAAATTCTTTGCATGTTTGTTTGTGTGAACGTCTTAGTGAAGTCGTGTTTGATAAATTCCTCAAATGTGTCAATATACAGACGTAGATAATTGGCGTAATTTAAAGGGTATTTCAGCAATTACATTTAAGGGAAATAAATAAACAAAATATTACAAATAAATAATTTATTTTCTATTTGAAGTCTTATGCCAAATTCTAATAGGCCTATCGAAGGACGGATATAGTTTTTCAGTGTGAATTATGGCTTTGATTTTAACAAAGAGTTAGTTTGAGATGTTATTAAATTGGAACCCTATTTATGGAATACGAATGGGCGTTATACATGTGGAAGCGAGAAGAAACCATATTACAAAAGTCTGTGGATCGTAACCGTTCTCTGCTACAAACTGAAACTGAATGAACCATAAATGGTGTGCAAATATTGCAACAAATTCATAGAACGCCATATTGAGTCAAAAAAGCATTTGGTCATTTGACAACTCGCATAGTTACATTAAAATTAGCCGATTATAGTAAGTAAAACAAATTATGGCTTTTTAGTAGTCGAACCCCAAGGTCTTAATCCAGACATGGGAGTGATAGAATGGCTGAAACTAAAGGCGCTAGTTCAGTCTGCAACAGTTGGAAATTTCAACACAGATTGAGTAGACTCGTGTCTGGTTACTGGTTATCGATTTAACTGCGATAAACACTTACTCTCCGTCTTAATTGGCACAAAGAAAAAAATGCTAAACAAAAATAAACACGTTTGGTCGTTGTCCCAATGTCCCGTTGCATCTTGGGTAACCATAGAACGCTGAATCCTAAACCCGATCCTGAACGCGTCACAATTTCTCCAATATATCTCCATAATTTAGTACCACCAGCTGTTATTTGATTAATTGTGTGCTTTTTTAAATTCCACATCATAAAGAAAAGTAGCACGTAAAATGTTTGCCAGTTGTTGGCGTGGAATTTAGAATCACTCTTCTATGTAATATAGGACTGGACGCTTCGCTCGCAGTTGGAAAATTCGCTGAAGAATATCAATAATCTTTGGCTCGTTTGTACATAGGTGACCGAGCATAAATCAGCTGTTTTATTTGGCAGCTGACTCAATCTCATTAAACATTATCTCCATAAGATTAACATTGAAAATTTAAAGGATTGTGTGCCGGAGCTCCTTCTCGGGTGAATAGTGGCTAAATGGATGATTGGATCTTGAATCTGACGGAAAATCTCCTGTTTGAAATTTAATTTTCTACATCTTTTGTGTTTAACATTTTTTGCTATCTCTTACCCGTTTTCTTACAAAACGCGCTCAAAGTGAAAAAATTTAAAACATTTAAAAAATCTTTCCCGCCAAAAAGGTGCTTCCAAAATTAAGAAATGTTAAATTATGGCAATTTTTCCAAAAGTTTCTCGTCGAGAGCTTTAATTCAAGTATAAGGTTGAGGCGGGTCCGATTACGGGAAGTGCCTCATAATTAATGTCAGTGAATCAGTGTTACCGTGTAGCTTTATATAAGTAGATTATATTATATTCGTCTTGAGAAAACAATTCGTATCGCCAACTCTCAAAATATGAAAAACGTATTATTAGTCCACCACATCTGAGTGACGAAGTAAATAGAACTATCCACAAAGTATGAAAATCCCCGAGTGTTTTAATGCAGAGACAATAACTTTAACAGTAACTGATGTCATGTATTATTCTGTCTGTGTATAACATTCCCCGGCTCGTGCTGTCACACTGTACTATTTCGGACGCGGTACAAGTGCGTGCCAAGTACATTGACGCTAAGGTACAGTCTTACCTTCAAAGTTTAACGTTCAAAGCAATTGTGTTATTGAAGCTTTACAGTTACCTGCTTTTTTAGTTTCGTTAACTCTAACTGTCCTTCAGTTACCGCCCGCTTTAGTTGATTGCCCATGAGATCAACTTACATGGAGATGCTTTTAGCACAGAGAAACGATCATGTAGCAAATGAGAGTCCTATATAATATGCAAATTTACAGACACCAATATATCCCACGATACATTTAGCTACAACCGAAATGTGTTACCAAAGAGTAAGGTATGACACACGAACTTACATACAGGGATTCCGTTACGGGGCCTACAGATGATCAACTTGGTCCCCAATCTTGTTGCCAACACGCAATGTTGATGACAATGTTAAACGTCTGTGGGCAGGTTGATGGTTGATATGCCATGTTGTCGATAATGTTGAGGTAAGATCAAACCGGTGGGCGGAGTCAAACATAATGTCTATATAATGGTGTTGGCAACTTGGTTGTCAACATCTCGTCTCGCTGTGGCGTCAACCGACAACAAGGTTGGCGACCAAGTTGATCGTCAGTGGGCAATATTAGATAACGAATCAATTAAAAATATGCAAACAATTAGCTGCTCTTTAACCGTTACTCCTCTGTTAATTACTATAAACTTCAGTCTGCTAAACAACTCGCTCTATCAGCTGATTTCAAAGCACAGTATCTAATCCATCTGACATGTTTAATTTGATTGACAAAATATCAGTTTAATTGCAATTAAATAGCCAAGCGAAGTAATGAATGAACGTTTATCGCCAGTTGTAATGTTTGCCTTATGCTAATTACTTGCGAGATTATGAATGGAGTGTCTTTGTTCGCGGGTTGATGACGTCATGAGCCATAGGTCAAATGGCGGTATAGCGGGCACAAAGACAATGACCTTTGCCAATATGTTTTGCAGATAAAGTTGGGAGATGTATAATGTTTTATTTTCTTGTTGTAGGAGTTTGTATAATAGGCATATTATTTCTGCTGTGGAAGTAACCTATATCAAAAATAACTAGCTAGTAACACATATAATGATTCATGTTACTGTCCCAGTAGAAGGATCAGCGTTCGTTTCCAAGTTAGATCATATTTCGGAGTCTTTCTCCAAAATTATCTAGCGAGGTCTTTAGTAGTTCTGCGTTGTTTTTGAAAATATTAAATTAGTTTGTCACTCGTATTAATGGCGAAAGGCTACTTATATTATTTTCAGTACTTATTAATGAAATCCTCTTAAATTGTCTTTTAATGTTTTAAATTAACAATGTTGGCTCCTCTTCCGATAAGACAAATTTATTTCTTGACTAACAACTCCCCTTTCATTACACTGTTCGAGTTAAGTTAGCCGGATAACCTTTCCGATCCTTCGCAAGTTACCTTAACAAGTTTTAACTTAAACTTTAAGGTTTCGAATGAAGCTCTAGAAATTTTCAAAGTTTAGTTCAGTACGTAACTAAATATATGTCAGCTACTTGATACTTTGTATACTCGAGGGTAGAAGCTGTGTACTTTTATAAACCTATTTACATATTGTTGCTAAACGTTTAAGTCGGGCTCTGTTGTGTCGTCGGGAACTTTCTACAAAAGTGCACTATTTAGAAAATATGTCGAAGCTAAACTTGAATTAACCGGTAGAGTTTCGGTTGATTCCAAATTTTGACAACATTTCGTATTTTAATTAAATTAAATTTAATATCAACTGTAAACACTTAATGGTAATAAAATATTTTAAAATGTATGCTACTACTACTGTAGGGGAGAGCCTTAATAATGTATTTTCAATAAAAGGATTAGATTTATCATAAACTGAAAGCTAAGAGGAAAAATAAATGCCTAAATAAAGTTATGAATGCTATTAGTTTTAATAAAGTAAAAACTTCTAAACAAAAACCTAACATACAAATTATAAATGCAAATTATTTTACAATATGGAATTGGCTGTTAATAATCTTTTTGGAAGATGTATTGTAAAGTTTATTTTAACTCTGAACATTGTCAATCAGCTTTGTATTTAAAATTGACAGGTAGCATTTCTTTAAACTTAAATTATTTCTAAATTTCAGTAATTTTGACACCGACTTGATGCAGTACACTTTAGATTGAAAAATATTACATAGGCAGTGAGTGGAGAGTTTTCACGTAATTTTACAAGCAGTGACTTATAAGAAGACACATGTTTGTGCATTTTATTTTAATCATGGAATGTAATTAACCTATTTGAGGAAATTGAAGTATCACGCCTTATCAAAAAGAGGATGGAAAAGTGAGTTATACGTGGCTATATTATATGAGGAAATCATATATTCCTATTGCTGGCTAAAGTGTTGAATATGTTTAAAAATAACCTTATTGAAGAATAGTTTGCAATAGAAGACCTAAAATAGACAGCTTACAATAGCCTTTGTTACCTTTTGTTGCAGTAAAAATCTATGTTTAATTTACGAATTGGTAATTAAATTTCCTATAGAAATAAAAGTATCTATTTATTTCAGTTATCCAATATTTTAGTAGTTTTGTTTACGATATGTCAATAGCTTGTAAACTTAATGAGGTTTCGTTTTATTAATACACAATGCACTTTTTTTCATGGTACTCTGCACGTTAGACCACAACTGCCCTTTCAGTATTTTAATATCAGTTTGAACAAAGTCATGTTTCTTTGAGTTTAGTATGTGGTTTGTTTACTTTTTGGTAGCTTTTTTCAGTATGATTTTAGGCTACAAGAATTATGTTCTTAGACGCATCTACACATTTGTTAAGTATTATTTCTCGCTTGCACGCCTTCGCAACTCCTCCTGGTGGTAAAAGTATCTATTCATTTCAGGTATCCAATATTTTAGTAGTTTTGTTTACGATATGTCAATAGCTTGTAAACTTAAGGAGGTATCGTTTTATTAATACACAATGCACTTATTTTCATAGTACTCTGCACGTTAGACCACAACTGGCCTTTCCGTATTTTAATATCAGTTTGAACAAAATTATGTTTCTTCGAGTTTAGTGTGTGGTTTGTTTACTTTTTGCTAGCTTGTTTTCATTATGTTTTTAGGCTACAAGAATTATGTTCTTAAACGCATCTACACATTTGTTTAGTATTATTTCTCGCTTGCACACCATCGAAACTCCTGGTGGTTTAATCATACTCTTTCTTACCTTACATAGAGCGGTGAAGAATTATAATATTAGATTTGATCCATTATAGAGAACGGTGTCAGAAGATGAAGGAAAACAAATCCAATAAATTTGGTGCAGTTAATTATTTTTTTAATTAAAAATGCTCCCAACGCTTATCGAGTAAGAGAAATATTTGTATATTTTGAATTCAACGTTGAGCATGTAAAATTTTTCTTAAGAGATGCAACTCTTTTAGTATTAATTGATTCGGTTAATTTACCAAACTAATTTAGATATTGATCTCGTACAAGTCTAGTCCAAGCTAAATGCAAATCCGTTAATAACTATGAGACTTATCGTCTCTACAAGACCCGTTATAAGAAGTTTCCAACTATGGTAGTTACGGGAGATGTTCAGTGATATTTTCCGGCAATTGAGTCTTTAAGGCGTCTTCAACATAAATGGAGTGCCCCTTTTATTGAGTGACTCCGAAGTAGTTATCGTTTCATTGGGTCAGTTCGTTATGGGGTAAATTTACCGAGTTTATGATGTATA
>JAGFPH010025421.1:0-10882 GCA_018207615.1 Philaenus spumarius
TCCGGTTCAAAATCGTCGGTTGGTTCGATTGCAGTGTTAATATTGGCCGACGGTAATTTCGGGTACCATAAGTGATTCCATTTTCTTCTTATAGGAGTTGAAATCGGAGAGTTTGTAGATTCCAATGATGGTGTCTGAGTTATCCCGCGGATCTCTGCAGACAGTACTAGTGAAATAGCACCAAACCCCTTCGACTGAATAGTTTCACTACTCTCTCGAACATCACTGAAAAAAATAAACTTATTAACATTTTGTGCACTCTTTCGTGAATATGAAATCTATATTCTAAACAGTGTTCGGTCTCTAACTGTTAAATCAGTTTAGAAATCAGTGACAGACTATATTGGTTGTGGAATGTATCTCTCTCTCTCTCTCTCTCTCTCTCTCTCTAAAGTTGAGCACCAGTTTACTTGCATATTAAAAAAAAACTCTGGTTTATTTCGAACAAAAGTTACGTTTACTATTTATAGTAATGTTTTGACGAATGTAAAAATATTTTAACTGGATCTGAAGCCGAGTACCAAATAAAAGGTTAGGAATGGGATTTTTAATTTTTAGGTTATAAAACATCGTTGATGGAACACTGTACTTTAACATAGCGACATTATATATTTGCATTTACTCACCATGAAAGCTGTTGAATAGCTCGATCCAAAAACGTCTTAAATGACCTCTGAATTCTTGTCTTCCTCTTTTTCGTAGCAGAGGGAGTTCGCTTCAATGGAGCCATGATGAAACCTAAACATATACTAAAGTTAATACGGCTCGGACACTATTATATATACACACACACACACACACACACACACACACACAGAGTGTGATTGACACCGTACATTTGGTGTGTGGAGGGGGAAACTAACCTTTTAGAGTCGCTCGCTTTGTCCAAGGGCCCCCCTTCAGAGTCGCTCGCTTCGTCCAAGGGTGAAGTCAGTGACCTTTTAGCTTTAAGAGCCGATGCGATCAATTTGTCCGTTTGGGTTATCCTCTCCAGTCTCGCGTCGAGAGTGTCCGACGGGTCGTCCTCTAAGGGGTCGTCTTCAGAGTCGCTCGTATCGTTCATTTCTGCATCGCTATGTTCGGATTCAGAAGAGTCGGAATCGTATTCGGTACTAAATTTAACTTTGATACTATCCGTATCGCGCACATCGAATTCCTCCGAGCTTTTTGTAAATTTATAACAATCTAAATAAGTTTTTTCAATTAATTTATCGTCTTTGTAGAAAGAAATTGAGACACTTGCGTCAATACCCATGTTTACTCGTTGAAAGTCAAGTAGAGAATGAAGATGACAGAGCCATCTCCGTCTTATTTACGAATGTCCTCTGCGTTATTCGAATTGTCATCATCATCATCATCGGATTCGCCATCATAGTTTTCGCATTTCATTTTTTTAATCGCCCTTCGTCGCAACCTTTCGGCGGCTTCTCGCAGCCAACAACCACCATTTCTCGCATCTCTTTGTTCGGAATCATCGATTATATAGAATATAGTATTCATCTCGTCTCTAAAATGAACCGTACGTTTCGAACTTGACATTATTACTCTCTCTCTCTCTCTCTATCTTTTATTATTTTTGTATAAATTGCGACACTCAAGTCATTACTCGTCGGAAGTCGAGTAGAGAATGAAGAATACCCCGTCAGCTCTGTGGGTGATTGTCCTCTGTGTTTGCACGGGGTTGGAACCGTCACTCGTACGGTGAAGCCGTTTCCGAGGCCCACATTACAATCCGGAGGGAACAGAAGGTTCACCCCTTAAGAAAGTAGCCCCATTCCATCGCTACTTCCGGTGACTACCATTCCATTACAAAATGTAGTCTCCCAATTTATTTTTGAATTTTGTATTTTTAATTTTTTTTGTATTTTTTTTGTTTTTACAATTTACTCCTTACTGTAGAGTTTAGGGGAAAATTAATTCCTTGCCAGGGACTCTATATACGTTTAGGGAAGAATTAACTTCACGCCAGTGACGATTCCGAGCATTATGGTTTAGGAAAGAATTAACTTTACGCCAGTGACCATCCAGGGCAATATGGTTTAGGAAAGAATTAACTTTACGCCAGTGACCTTTGCACTCACTCACTCACACACACACACACACTAAGTAAGGAATAAATTGTAAAAATATTTAGCACTTTTTAAGGCGCATTTACTATCGTGTTGAAAGTGTTGAGGTAATATACATTGAATTTCTGTACAAAAGGAGTATTTTTCTTCCTCTGGTATTTCTATCACACGAGGATGAAATTTTCTCAAAAACTGAGCTTTTTCCAATCCTTTTGTGAAAATTATGGAGAACGGCTCGCACAAAGAACGTATAGTTTCCTCGTCATATGGGACACTACCATTATCCCATTTGAGAAGATGATAGTGCCTTTGCAAATAACGCACCGATCTCCGAGCTTTAGCATTCAGTAGGTCAAATTTATAGGGTGGTTTGAAAACAGTGACGCTTTCAAAGTCATCACTCACTATAGCAAACTCTTTGACTAAATACCTGTTGTTGTTATCTTGGAATCCGTGAAATTCAACTACGGCCCGCATATTTTTTAAACAGGACGATTTCATCGTACAGTTTGTCCGCTTCTGGGAGTGTGCTAGAAACGAGTTCGTCGCTGGTCAAACACTCACTGATGTATTCGCGTAAGTCACCCTCGATATAAAACAGTTCATTAATACGACGCGAAACTAGCGGAATACTGTCTACAAACAGCTCCCACTCTGTAGTGTTTAAGGGTAACGAATGCTCCCCATCGTATAGTGTAACGTATCGTTTACCAAACACACTATTTACTTTAAAATCACCGGTAGTCAATTTGAAAAGGTGCTCCTCCTTAGTCGCTACAGCTGTTGTGACTTTTTCAATATGAACAAGTATTTCGTTAAACAATTCGTGGGAAAAGAAAACAAATTTTTTACCCGCATGAATCAATAGTCCGATGCCGTAGTCCGTATGCTGAAATAAACCTGTCGCTACAAATTTTGTGCACTCGGCGTTTAGGAAATGTACGGATTTCAAAAAGATGCCCAAAGGTAGGTTAGGTGGATATTTAGTAGAAGCGCACTCCAACTCCATCCTCTTAGACTCCATGAACACAACTGAGTCTAGACCATTTTCTTAACCGTGCCGGAAAGAAGATTGTACACTATATGCGAATCGTGTAGAATGAGACAGTAGGCAGTGGTGTTGGCGGGAATATTGGCGGAAGCCTCTATTTCAAGTCGAACGTCGACGGGGCCAGATTTTATAGAATTATCTTGTTTGGAACAGTCGATGACAAAAATCGGGGCTTTGCCCTTGAACGTGGTGAGATCCATACAAGGAGACGACTCGCGAAGATAGTAAGACTGTTGAAACCTAGAGTACATCTCGTACATGGTCGAAACGTCCCCGTGGATACTTTCGTAGGGGAAATACTGTGAATTTAAGTAAAGTTTTACATTTTCCACTTCACATCGGTCAAACAAGGAAGCGTCTTTTTTAGTTTTAATCTTCCTATCCGTTTGAAAAGCTAGAATAACGTAACGCGGTTTTTCCATCTGGTTAGAAGTTTTTACGGTCCAGGAAATCTGTTTCGATTGAGGGAGAGTAGGGAATTCGTGAATCTCCCAGCTTCTAAAAGGGACGTGAACGGCGGCATCGCGCTCGATCATTTTAAAAATTTTCAACCGATAGGTATCGGTCACAGTGAGATGGGGAACTCTCCACTGTATGTTGGTTATTTTCAAATCTACGGTCGCAGCGTTCTCACTAATTATCGCGTTCAAGTCGGACGAAGAGCGTAACAGTATGAGTTCCTGTTTTACGTTCACCACAATTCTCTTGTAGTCTTCGAAAAAGCCCATAAGCATTTTCAACGGCACAGAGATTGTAAAAGTCCCCGATTCGAGTGTTGCATCGACTCCCAACCAACCGGCGTTCGCGAGTTTATTCTTTTCAATTTCCCGCAGAGACAAGAGGTTCTTAATTGTACTCGTAATTCCAACGTTTCTCGTTCTGTCCACCTCGTTTGCGGCGATTTCATATCGGATATCGTCAAACAAAAAAACCACCGCATTATTCACCAACTTTACGGACGCATCGGTATTAGCAGCTGTTTTTCCGCTTATCGTACCCTTGATGTACAGTAAACTTTCAAACGGTACCGTAATCACGTCCTGTTGATTAATAGGTATACGGATTTCGTCGTTATTACCATAAGTGGCTGACGCGTAAGGTCTATGCGAATGATATTCCATACCGGTGATTATGTCATTGTACTCGGCAGCACTATCGATTGCCAACAGCTCCATTTATGATTTTGAATCCTAACGATCTGAGGAAACGAATGTTTCGCGGTGTTAATCCCAACGAGGTTTGACGCGTACTGACCGTCGGTTTATATTGACGCTCGTTAAATACGAGTCCCATTCTGGCGTCTTAAATGCAGTCGCACTGAAATTGCCTCGCCTCTAAAATCTATCAACTCTCCGTTCTGATCCCTCAGACTCACCGTCACACTATGAACAGTTTTCACCCTGACGGGTAAATATATTATGTTTGACGGTGTTTCCACAATCTTGTAGCCCGGAGGAACCTGAGGGTAGAACTCGTGCATAATGTGTGATTCGGTACCGTTTTGAAATGAACCGGCCGCGATATTGCATTCTACACGAATCACACTCACTCTGATAATGTTGACAGGCGTATTAGACACATGTTTTGTATTAGCCGCCAATATACCATTTTTAAAGCCTAGTAATTGGCCAATCGAACCCTCCTCCAAACAAATATCTTTCGAACATTTAATCTCCGCTTTTAACGTGTTGTTATTGGGTTTCAGTGAAAATGCAATTCCTTTAGGTTTTAGTTCGGCTACAATCAGTCTTTCCAGGTCTTCGATTTCGTACGAGCCTGTAGGTATACTCACGTCTTCGTTAAGATTTTCATTTAAAATGATTCTAAGTTTGTTATTCACACCTTCTATTACGTTTGGAATAGAGTTGTATGTTGCAAGATCTATAAGACCAATTTCCCACTCTCCGTCGAGTTCGAGTGGTGGAAAGAAATCGCACGAGAGCGTAGAACTGTTACCGGACAACACGATACTCATTGTGTTAGAAACTTTAAGCACAAATGACCGCAAACGACTGAGTCGCCCGACTGATGTTGTCTGTAATTATAGTGAACTGAAGCGTTTGGACCGAAATATCGTGTCAACTCTATGGGTGGCCTAAGATTTCCGAAACTATCAAAGTACGCGACACTAGCTCCCCGTTTTTTATAACTCACCCAATGCGTTCCCTCGCCACTTATACTGTCCAAATTCACGATCGCCGACTCGTTTTTCAAAGGTCGCAAAGGGAGTGTATCCCTCATGTAAACCCCCCTGAAATACGGAATTTTAAATTTAACGGCATATTTTTCCAAATCGATATTAGTCAGCGGTCTGATCGGGATCGAATCTATCGGGTTTTTTTTTTTTTTTTTTTACTACAACGCTTTTTACCCCTTCCTTTCTTATACGGTTTCAAGTAGAGACCTTTGCCCTTGAGTTGTTGTAACAGATGATGCATCGACTTTTTCCCCGTCCTGCGTTTCTTCCTCCTCCTACCGCTTCCGATTTTTGATTTTAATTTCATCGCGTTTGTTACGGCCCAAGCAGCTGCTTTTTCGCCTACGGATGCGTTACTCGCTTTAACCCGACTCCAAGCCCTTTCGGCTAAATTTTTGTCTGCAACTCTACGTCTGTCGGAATCACTGTACTTACTATAGGCAATATCGTGCTCTTTACAAGCCTCGTCCAACAAGTTTACACCTTTATCGCCTCGTGCTAATCTCTTTGCTAATTTCGTACCGGGTCCACAATAGTTGTAACCGGGTAAATGGAGTTCTATAGGTAGAAAATCGATAGCTTTATTCAAAACTTTATCACCGACACTCAATACGTTGGAAATAAGACCACGTCCTTTCCTGACAACTCGTCGCTTACGACTGACGGGTGTTGACCGCGTCTTCGCCATTTGTATACTAAACTAAGACGAGACTAACCCGTGGTTTATGTAGAAAAATAAAACATATCCGTCACAAGAGAGTACAAATCTTTGAGACGCTTCTCTTTCATACACCTGATTTGTAATACGTCAAAAATATCCGCCTCTATTCGTGTAACGTAACCGACAAACTCGTTGTAGACGTAAACGTTATTCTCACCAAAAAAGTATACATTTCCATCGATATACTGAAATCCTCCCTTTATAGTCGACGGTAACCCAGCGTACAGCTCCCTGACTCTACCCACGTACATACTAGTACGAGCGCATTCGTCGTAACGCGAAACGTAAATGTCATCGTGGAAAAAGATGATTCCCCCTTGATTGTTTCGAAAAACGGCGTTTATTTGTTTAACATTACCTCTTCCCAACCAGCCAGCAATACCGTACTCGTACAATACTTTCAGACTAGGATAAGCGAATGTGTACACAGTACTGTTTGTTAATAAGACTACATTACTATCAGCTTGTTGATAGAGACCAGTCAAATTGTTAAATTCGTGAGGCAGGAAATTTAACCAGTCTTTAGTTAATCTTGGGGCGGTGTACGGTTCTCGTTTTGACGCCTCCAAGTGAAATTTCCAAAAATATTGTTCATAAAATAAAAATACGTGCTTATCGCCAATTAGAATTTTGTTAATTTTACCTCTCAAATTACAGAGGTCGGGTCCCGTAGCTACGGGTGATTGAGGAGGAGGAGGAGGCATAGCGGTAGTTGTGGTAGTGGTAGTAGAAGTAGTTGATGTTGTAGTTGGAATAGGCGTGGTACTAGTAGTTGTAGTAGTAGTAGTAGTCGTTGTTTGTGGTACGTATATATTCTGTATACTACGAATGGCGTCATCGGATATCTTCACCTGGTACATATCAGTTATATTTTGAGGGAAAATTGTATAAGGATACATTGTCGAATTGAACTGATTATTATGACTGAGTCCGAGAGCGTGACCTATTTCGTGAATAAGTACAAAATAGAAAGATTGGGTACCGGATGCGGGGTAGTTCATGCTGAAATCCCAATATTCGTCATTGTCAAAATGAATTTCTACTTTTTCGTGAGAAGTAGTAGGTCTTGCATCACAATGCGCTAAAACTCTACCAGGACCGTCGAAATTAAAATTGCATATGCCGTTGCCCGCACCTATTTTCATGTGTTTCTTTTCACTCATAGAAATTACAATATTTGGGTGTAAATTGTCGCGATAAAATTTTAAAACGGTGCTATTACTCCATAGTTCAAATGCCCGTTGTACTATTAACTGATGGTCTCGTGGTCCGTACATATACCATGATATCGTAGTATTCTCCCAACCGAGTTTAGCAGTCGCGTCCAGAGGGTGGTCAGTTTCGTTAAATCCGCAAAAGCTTTGCTCACCCACGGAGAGAACAGATTTGATAAGGAAAAACACAACCGTCGCAGTCAAAGTCATCTTAATGAATGATCGAATTTAAGAAATGCAGACCCTTACAAAGTGGGTCTTACTTTAAGCTAATCATTTCCACATCATTTACCAGGTGAAAGTTCAGCAATTTCGGCCTTTAAATAAGCTTTAACTACTTTTTCCATAGTGTTTATCGTGTCATCCAGTTGAGCTAAAGTGACGGCGTCGTCGGCGTCTACGCCTTTAGCTAAATTACACAATCGAAGCTGCTTTGCGTTAAAGGTTTTAGGCGAGTCCGTCATTATAGTGCTTGTCGTAACCCATTTCGTTAAATCGAAAACACTATTTTTCACTACATTTAGTTGTAACAGATTCACGGCATCTCTATCTCTGATGGCGATAGGTAGATTCACGATTCTTTTAGAGTCGGTATCGAATACATCTTCACCTCGGGGTAATTGAGTTACACATATTGCGTTTGCCTGTAAAAATTCTAAATTAACTGCGTCTCGTTTAAACACCGGTGGACCGATATTATTTATTATATTATTTTTAAAATCCCATCCGTGTTCCGACAACGATACGACCCCTTTGTTCAATATACGTTCGTCAACGTATTTCATATTTACAGCGTCCGCTTCTACTTTGGGATATCCTACGTTTTGTATACGTTTATTATTAACATTATAGCCACTGCCGTCGGGTAAATCGGTTATAGCGTTTGCCTGAAAATATTCCAAAGTAACAGGGTCTTTTTCACTCTTCGGTCGAGCGATATTGCTCAGTTTTAAATCTGCAAAATTCCAACTACCGTCACCTAACTTTCCCACTATCCTTCTGTCAACATATAGTTTGTTAACCGCATCTTGGCCTCTCTCCGGCCGTGACAAGTTAATAATCGGTTTATCTTTCGTATCGAAATAACCGTCTTTATTGGTGGTCAATAGACGTTCGTTTGCGTATTTTAAATTTAACGCGTCCCCCTTATCTACGGGATATCCTACGTCTTGTACTCGATTATCATTAACGCTATAACGCTGTAAAAGTTTTATAGGTAATAGGGATTCGAGATATTCCTTTGTCACGACATCGTCTTTCTCTTTTGGAGTACTCAATTCCCCCAAAGGGATACCTTTAGTGTTGTACTTTTTAATCGTCTCGTCAAACGTTAAACACTTTTTACCCAAAGTACCCAGGTTGACAGCATCGCTATCAGCTACAGGTTCACCTAAATTACGCAACAATTTATTCTGAATATCATAGTGCCCCTCGGGCGTAAGGTTGTACCCCACGCCTTTAGGGCCCTGTTTTTGGGCGGCTGATGCCTCAGAGTAACGTCCGAATTTGTCGACGCTCATCTTATCAATGACCTGATTTTTCGGTTACCAAGACCTTTTATCAACCCCGCTTCCCGTAGTTCTTCCACGATTGACGCGATTTCGTTAGCATGACCCGTATGACCCGCGTCATGGGATACTAATAAGAGTCTCATTCGATCGCACAACTCGTTAGGATCGTCCCAGTACGCGTAACCTTTTCCACCATACGTTTTGGGCGGGAACAATTGTACTATAATTTTATTGTATTTAACCGACCTTGGGTTACGATTGATCGGGCCTTGCGGTTCGTATTGTCTTTTGTGCGCGTTTGTTTTCAAGCAGATATCTTTGTAGGCGGCCAAGTCCGCCTCGGAGTACACACCGGCTTTGGGCGATCGTTTAAATATTAACTCGTACAGTCCCACCGTCCCTTTATAGTTAGTACCGTCTATCGTAATTTCCCCTTCGTCGGAAAATTGTAGATTTTTATCTCCGACCATGAGCTCTTCGTTTTTGATTCTCGGACCGTAAATGTTATCTATAGCCTTTATCTTAGCTGTATCCGTTATCATTTTAAGCATGTACCTACGTGTAAGGGGATGTTTGAACGTTTCTTGAACATACTCCGTTGCTTCGGTACGGCCTTGCGGAGTTGACAATAAATCGGTCAAGGTTTCGGGTGTTTCCGCAACTGTTTCCGTTTCGATAAAACTAGGCCCACGAAGAGGAGGAGGCGGAGGAGGAGGAGGAGTATCAAAAGCCCCCGCAGTTGGGGAGGGTTCGTCAAAGACCGTCGGTTCGTCCTTGATCTCTGTTTTTACATCGTTAAATCTCCCCTGTATTTTAGACAGCTCACTGATAATCGGTTTGTACTGTTTCGCGAGAAACCGTTCCGTATCCACTTCTCCGTGTCGCATCTGTTGATATTTCCTCTTGATAGCTTCCCTGAGACGATTAATCTCGAGGGTGACCTGCTCAGACGACGACATTTCGTAAAATGAACGGACATTCGTTTTGAATATTCTATTTATGGTAATTCTATAGATCTCAAAAAGAGCGCATACTTTTTCTCCCTCAACAGGTAGCCTACTACATCTCCTGCCGAGACCTTTAGTACACTACCCTTCCCCTTCCAATACTTTCGCATATGATTATCAAAATACGGAATGTGTTCTACTCTTTTTACGTCGGTGAAAACAAATGTTCGTTTTACATTATCACGCCACTCGGGTATTTCCGCTACAATGAGGTGATCACTTGCAGGTGTGTCTTGCATATGTCGTTTGAGTTCGGATATAGGCCTAGACGCGGTTGTGTCCAACAGGAACGAATTGAGCAAGAGAAACTCGTCTAAATTTGCACCTGTAAATTTGCGCCACGCGTTTAGCTGTATCGGATCAGCGATGGAATATTTTCGACCGTCGAACGATAGACCGAAATGCGCGCATTGATTCGGCACAGCGGGCAGAGCTAGTTTAAGAAACTCGACGGTAAACATACTCTGCGCCTTGTTGTTTACGGCTTCAAAATATTTTCGACGCATTCTGCGCGGTAGTCGTTTAGGTAACGGTCCAAACTTTACATTGTAACTAACGTCGGCGCAACACTTTGAACTGAGCAATAACCTATAGACGTAAACCGGATCGCGAATAGGTATAGTCCTCTCGCTAACTACTACGCACCTGGATGCATAAGGTAATGAACATCCGTATTGCAACATATCCAGGTAAACCTGAGTGTAGTTTATACTGCCGTGATCGGGTGTAACGGTGCGGTTGAAAAAGTCGGGAAATGGCCTGAACCGTGAGATTAAATTTTGAGAATGCCGTACGGTACCTTTCAACATGTGTTCGTTGTAAATAACTAGTTCCAGCGGGACACCTTTCTTTTCGCTCTCGTATAAAAACTTTACCCAAGCGTCCCTGTTGTAAATCCTTTGACCCGGTGTAATCATCAGTATAATTATGGGTGGTAAACTTTTACTGTATCTTCCGCATCTCTTGTGTCTCCAACACCGTCTGTTAAATACACCGTCGTGTTTACGACTACAATAGTTACCGCAAAACTGTTTTCTATCGGGATAGTACCAGGCACAAAGATTTGACTTTGGTTTAGAAAATCTTATAGCGTTAGTAGCATACGGGCTGAT